>JAJIYU010000031.1:0-80590 GCA_030144865.1 Tinospora cordifolia | reverse complement strand
AGCTTCTCTAATTAAACGGTTTTTCTCTATTCTACTTCTATACTTTCAACCTTTTTGTTCTTATGTGATTGTATTATTAGTTTTAGTCATATGAAATCATTTTTTATTATTTATAATTTATATAAAACACTTTATACTTATAAATATTAAATGTCTTAATATATACTTATAACCATTAAATAGATGAACGCGTATCTTAAGGCGTTTATCACATTTTCATTCAGTGATTCAAATACATATATGATATTATATGTTGTATTGTTGGATTTGATATTTAAAATGAGTTTTATCTACATTTTTTTTTTCAATTAATGGTGCAAGTGCTTTCCAGATTTAAGCGTAAATCTGGGATTCTTATTCTTATTTATTTTTTGCAGTGCATTAAATGTAAAATCCTACAAGTGGGTGTCTCAGATAAATTTATGATATCAGAAGCTGACAAATTGCCATTTCTAGATATCACAATTAATTCCTCCTTTTCAAACTTTTTTCCCTTATATATGTGTAAGCCTGGTAAACCTATTTTTCTTCCATATCTCTGCTTTTCTTTTACGCCTAGATTTGCCTTCGAGAAAACTGTGCATATTGCTCTTCTTATTCATGGAGGTTTTAAATGACTTGAGACATGCAGCTTCTCTTGGTTCTAAAGGCTTAAAGGTATTAAAAAAAAAACCCTTCATTTCCTTTTCTTTTTTTTTTTTTTTTTCATTTAGAAACTTGTTATTATTTTTGTTTTTTACATTTGAATCTATACATTACCGAACCATTTTTGATAATTTTAATTTACATTTATATGTTGATATAATTTTTATTACGATATATCCACACAATCTGATTTTCTTCAAAAGAAATAATTGCTTTAAATAATATATTTCAGATGTAAGTCATATGTAATGTATAAAAACAAATCAATTAAGGTGAATAATATGCCTATCGACAGTTTCTTTCTTAAGGAAAAAAATTACTTTTTACTGAACAAATTTTAATCTGTTGTATTTAAAATTATTTTTACTGCTAACTTTAATCTCAGAGCTAAAAGGACATTTGACTACCTTTCAGTAATTTTCTTAAACATCATTTTAGATCAGAATTTTTTTTAATTTTTTTAATATTTAAAATTTAGTTTTTAATTTTTAATTTTTAATTTTTAATTTTTTTTTTTTTGCATTTAACAAAATTTTCTCTACTAAGAAATAATCATGAAATAGAAATGATTTGGCTTGAAGGTTTTACTAAATTTTATTTTTTAATATTTGAAACCAAAAGCTAAAATATATATCAAAAAAATAACTTTCCAATCTATTTAATATATAAAATAATAAAATGTTGTACGATATTTAAATAGTTGAACAGACGTTTAAATCTTCTACAGATATAATATATAACTTGCATGAGTAAGATGACAAATAATTTTTATCATACATAATGCTTTATTAATACGTTATAATTATATATTAATGAACTATTTGATAGTAGTTTACAAATCCACCAGTCAAATAACGTTCATCCGTTTTATACAAAATACCCATAGAAATTTGATTTTTCTTGTTGTAAAATATATTTTTATTTTTATATTTAATATTATTAAATAATTTTATAACTATAATAAAATGTTTTATGAAGATAAGAAATACGATCACCTTTGTACACAAACTACCTACCAAAAAAAAAAAAAATCTGATTTTAATAAAAAAGTTTCATGAATGTTTATAAATTGTGTGAGATTACAAAGCTTGTCGTAGTTATTTTTGGTAGTTTATCTTTTAGATTTAGCTTTAAAAGCTAATCATAAATTTTAAATAAATACTTCTATAAAAAGTCATAATCTAGATTGGTTCAAATCTATAATAAGATTCGGTAGAAGAACAGAATACCAACTTGTTGGATTATACTATGTATAAAATTAAAACTTTTTTCACAAATTCATAGGCCAATACAACAAATTATAATATAAATACAAATAAATCAGTTTAACACTCTTTGAAAATGTTAATTTTACTATTAATGCAAAGTCCTACAATTATTAATAATTTTATCTGGGCAACAAAATTAAGAAGTAAATAAAAGCAAACAAATTAAAATAAATAAAAGCAATAACTAACTTAAATTGCAATGAATACTTTTTTAACATAAAATCTATTTTACTTAACCTTTCAATTAGAATATTTTAAATTTATTCGTTGTTGATTTTTTTTTTCCAACTTTATAAATCAAATTAAATCCATATATTTCTAATATTTTTCTCTCCACTGTTGTTGTACTAGAGCCCATCACATCTTCAAATTAGCCCTTCAAAGCAAGATATTGCCTTAATAAATCTTAAAGCTAAAGTTCTATTACTAGATAAAACCTATGGTTATAGCAACCCAATACATTTTATGATTCTCCTATAACTTCAAAAGATTGTATAAGCCTTTCTATTTTATTCTCATCTTGAGTCATATTCTTCGTGTTTCAACCTAGAGAAACCTTTTCAAGTTTTGTTTTTGTTTTAATTAAGTTAAATCATGATCAAGAGATCAGAAGTAATACAAAAAGAAATATAAATAAACTATAAGAAATTTATCAATAATAGAATAAAACTATAATCTCAGAGTTAGAATCTATCTTCTCTCCATAACATTATTCTAACTAGTTCAAGCTATAAATAATAAAAACACAAAATATATGACAAAACAATCTAATAAATATCAAGCTTAAAACTAGAACCCTTGGTATTGTATAGCTTCTCCCTCATTTTTAACTTTCAATCTTCACATTTCTTGGTTCCTAGCCATTTTTTTGTGCTTCAATGCTTCTTCCTTCATCTCGAAGTCTTAATTATAAAGTTTTTTATAGCAAAAAATTCTACATCCAACTCTTGCATAACTCATTATAGATTGCTTTACTTTGAATAAAAATCTTTCAATAAAAACATGCAAACACTTTCATTACATTAGGGCGTTTCAAACACTTCATTTGTCTTTCTGTCGCAAATTAGATCGAAAGGTTTCCGCTTTGGTGCCCCTCTCATGGTTCCGAACAACATTTGGAGGTAACACCCGAAGGTCGGTTATCTTTTGAGACCCTGATAGGGACATGAGATCCTAAGTGACACTTAGGCCTACAAACAGTCTAGCCAAAACCATTCTATCTCAAAACCTAAACCAACCCAAATAGTTTGGTTCGGTTCGGGTTGGGTTGGGTTATTGGGTTGGAGTAGAATTGATGAAGTGACGAACAACAACTCTGCAGATGATGGAGAAGACAGATAAAGAATTAGCGAGACTGTGACCAGTGCAAAGAAGAAGAAGTTGCAACGAGAGAGGTTGCAGTGCAGTAAATAGCCAATGAGCAGCAAAGGCCCAACAATAGTTGGTCGATAACGATTTAAGTGACGAATGATGATGGAAAATAGAGCTGCGAGTTGGTCGGCTGTGGCGATTTCAACAGTTGCGAGTTATTATGAGTTACAACAACCTAATGCGAAGAAGAAGAAGCTATGATTATGTCTACTGTAAGTGAGATTGAGATTTGTGAAACAAGGAATGAGGGCAAGGGTACCACCGCCGATTACTAGTAAGGAAGAGAGCAACAAATAGTAGATCTGGAAACTGCCGATGAACAATAGCAAATCTTGAAATCGTCGATCACCAACAAAGAGGAGAGTAATGCGTAGGACTCTTAGAATTTAAAGAACAAGAAGAAGAGGAAGAAGAAGAAGAAGAATCCCAGCCAGAGGAAGAAGGAGAAGAAGCAGTAGCAGCAATAGCAAATTGTGCGAGATTGAGACTGAGAGGAGAGTGTGAAGCGATTCAAAAGCAGGAGAGTGTGATGCGATTAGAATAAAAAAAGAAGAAAAAGCAGTAGTAGTAGCCAACAAATTGTGCGAGAGGGAGACTAAGAGGAGAGTGTGATGCGATTAGAATAAAACAAAACTTTAGGGCAACTTTCTATCGGTCAGTTCGGTTTGGGTTGTACCAGGTTGTGGGGGTTAAAAGCCACAATCCAACCCAAACCGTTTAGGTTAGGTGTTTTAAAACCCAATCCAACCCAAAAGGTTCAGGTTGGGCAGTTCAGTTAGGTTAATCGGATTGATGAACACTCCTAGGGGACACCTGCGATGACACCGAAAGGCCAGTCATCGCCCCGGTACGTGGAGTTTTAAAGTCTTAATTTAATCTTCTTTAGTTTCTTATTACATCTCAAATCATTCATCACAAGTAATACTTCAAGATACATGTAAATCAATCATACTGTCATTCATGCAATTCAATCAAAGTATGAATCACTTTGTGTTATCTAAGCATGTGAGTGTCACAATTTTAAAACAATCATCATGTTATTTCTACATTCAATCAATCATTTTAGTCAATAGTTGCTTAAGAACAATTAAGCTTGCTTCTAAATACATATTCAAAATAATCAATTATTATGTTCAATATTTAAAATTCAAATAATTGTAAAGAGTACAATAATCACACTCACATTTCTTTCGGTTCCCTTGAGCCTCTGCGCCACACTGTACTAGCTTTGGATTTTTTTTTAATTTGAATAATTAAAAATCAATTTAACAGAGTCCAAAGCCCCTACTTACACATTCAAATCAAAATAAAATAAAAATAATCTCATGGCATGGACATATTAAGGTACTCACGAGATATGTATTTTTGAAACGAAACCCCTCACGTGAGCACGAAGCTACTTGTCGTTCCCTCTAATGTTTGCACATCAAACATACCCCAAGCCAAAATAAAAAATGTGAGGGTTTTCAAATGTGAAGGTTGCAATGCGAGGGTTTCCAAAGTGAGGGTTTTTGGATGCGAAGGTTGCGAATGTGAGGGTTTCGAACTCTCTTTTGACCTATTTCATTTGAGATCATATCCATACTCCTTTAGAACACAAAACAAGATGCCAAACCACACATTCAATGGCAAAAATGGAGCTCATCTAATTAGCCATAGTTCCGGACGTTGCAACCCTCTATGGATCCCATTCCCACGGACCTTCTTTGTTGTTGATGCTTCTCTCCATGGATCTGGTTGTGTGTGTGTTCAAACCCCTCTTAAACCCTGATGAAATCAGAAGAACGAGGTTGCAATGCTGTGCACGGAAATGACAATTTTAGGCCATCATTCTTCATAGATTTGGGTTCAAAAACCAGTACAAAAGGGTTATGATTTGGTTTCATTCATTCGCTCTTTCTTCTTTCCTCCTCGTTTCAGCTTCATCTTCTTCTTCTTCATGCATAAAATAGCACAACAGCTTTTGCTGCATCTTCTCGATCGTTCTTCATTTCTTCTTCCCCTTCCTTCTTCTTCTTCGTTCGGGAAACACAACACAACCACCTCTTCCTTTTCTTTTTTTTTTCTCATTCTTCTTCTCCTTTATTCGTTCTTCTTCTATTGGCCAAAACGTGGAGGAGCAATGATCCCCCTTTTTTTTTTCTAGGTTCATTTTAACTTGTTTTGTATGATCTTACGAAAAAACAAAAATTTATATGTTTTTCTTTTATTATTTCTTTATTTGATTATTTTACACCCTTAAGTCTCCGAAATGACTTGTACGCGTTATAAAATTTTGGGATATTACAGTAGTAGTTAAGCCTCTATAGGGAAACTCATTAAAAATTGGGTCAAGCACATAAACATAAAAGAAATGACTCTCTACATTCTTATATAGTTTTTGTATTAACAATTCTCTCTTATCACATATAACTAATATTTTCACTATGACAGTAAAAAAATTATCTATCTCTCCCTTATACTTAAAATAAACATTGTTTTTAATTACAAATAAATTTTAAAAATACTAAAGAGATTAAATAAATAAGTTGTGTAAACCTCCTTCGATGAAGTCTCTACAAATATATGTTATAAAAAATTGTTCATCCTCTATCTCAACCACAACTTGTAGAGGATTCATCTTTGGACGAGGGACCGAATGATCTTAGAGAGTACTGGACCTTTTCAGAGTGAGACTCTTGAGGAGAGTGAGCTTTTTGGACATCTTGGTCTCCTTTAGCGCCAACTCATAACATTCGATCACTTCTAAAGTACTCAATTGCCTTGGTTCTCACTTCAAGGCCTCGTGGTTTTGTATATTTTTTTGAACATACTTAATTGCTATGGTGGTAGTGTCTTGTCACGAGTCAAACCCTTTATATCTTCTTCCTTACTCAATGAAATGGTTCTATGTTGCTCCATTCGATTCTTTTAATTAGTATCGCTTGGGAGAAGGAATCTTCTTGTTGTTAGGTAGTCACATATCACTAATTTATCCAATATTACTCATTGAATCCTCCAATCTATCTAGTCTTAAGTCAATTTACTACTCTTGTTCTACTTCAGGTAGATAGTTATTGCATATCTCTTTTAAAGATGGGTTCTCCTCACTTAATTGTGAGAATCTTTTTGAATTTGCAATCAATTTCATGTGTGTTTTTATTATTATTACTATATTGGGCTCATTTGTGGTGTGCCCCATGTTCAAATAATCATTCAACACTTCTTGTAAAGAGGGTTTCCTTTCTTCTTGTACAGGGGATATGTGATTAAGGTTACTTCTAATGCAAGTGACCTCATAGGAGTTGATTCCATAACTATGAACTGCAGCGCGATATTGGTGTGGAAGTGACAACCCCAATAATCTTATACCCACTCAATGTTATCAACTCCGCAATATCTCATGCATATTTGCTACTCATGATCTCTATACTAAATCTTGCAACTTTACTCTTTGTTATCTTATATTGTGAGTTGGGACAATGTTGTCATGGTTTCAATCATCAAATAAACATAGTTCAAAATCCTCTTGATTGGTGGAGGAATCATAATTGTACACCATTTTTGTGAAAAAAGATTACACAAAAAAACAAACATTAACAAGTGGTACTAAAGAAGTTAAACGTATAAATTGACTTAAACAAGAGTAAATTGAGACCACATCCCTACTAACGACACCAAAACTTGTTTCTCAAATTTGCAAGTGAACGGCAACAAGACTATAGTATAGATTCGGAAGAATCGGGTTATCTTCCTCTCGGAATGATAACTTTATTATTATGCTTTTAACGCCAATTCAACAATTGATTATGATTTTATCTTGGTAATTGGAATTAACAAATAAAAGTAAAAGCTAAAATAAACAAAAACAATAAAAGATTTATTTCACAATCAATATTGTTAACCGAGAAAATTAATTTCACCTAAATATTTATTTAGAATATTTTAATTTTACTCATTGTCGAATTTGTTTCCTATTTCATAACTCAAAATGTTTATGTTTTTAGTATTCTTTCCTGAGTATCACAATAATTGCAAAAGTCAGGTTCAATCTTTCAAAAAAAAAAAAGCTACGATTCTTAGCAATCTAGTAAGCTTTATTATATATTTCTTACGACTTCAGAAGATAGAGCAAATCTCTTGGTTTTGCATCTGATTTAGGTCACATTTTCCCTTTCCAACTCAAAGAACCCTATATCAAGTGTTGCTTCCAAATCTAGATTACACCAATCTATGATCAAGAAATTAGAGACATTATGTGTGCGTATATATATTGTTAATGATAATGTAAAACTAAAATAAACCATACCTTACAGGTTCTCATTTATAGAAAACTATTCTGATCCAAACTTTAAATAGTGAAAACATGAAATATGGAGCAAAACAACAAAATGAACATTAAACTCAAAACTAGAAAGCATTCGATTAGGTAAATTCTTTTTGAATCCAACTTTAAATCTTTGCATTCATTGGTGCTTAACATTCTTGCTCTCATCTCCAAAAATATCCCAATGTCTAAAATCCTTATTTTTGAGCCTTTTATAGATGAAAACTATTTTTTAAGTGTACAATTCATTTCACTTTGAATAGGAAACATTGAGTTAAAAGACTTTCAATTTTTTCATTTGCGACAAAGTATTTATTTACAATTATTTTTCATTTTCTTCTCCTCCATTTATGCCTACACTTTCTCTTGTCTAGTTGTTAAGGA
Organism: Tinospora cordifolia; assembly: GCA_030144865.1. Taxonomy (NCBI): domain Eukaryota; kingdom Viridiplantae; phylum Streptophyta; class Magnoliopsida; order Ranunculales; family Menispermaceae; genus Tinospora; species Tinospora cordifolia. The sequence continues at coordinate 72,616 of JAJIYU010000031.1, read as the reverse complement.
ATATCTTCATGTCATTCTCATTTTTATACAAGTTGTCATTAAAGCTAATGACTATTAAATTGTTGTTTAGATTTTCCTATGACTAACTTTTTGATATGGTAACTTTTACAATTGTGTGGATGGTGAGTATATTTACATGTAAGTTAGACTTTTTAATCTCAATGTGCCACTATTTATTAATTATCCATTACTTTCTAATATAAACTTGTCAAATACATTTTACAAAAATAGTATTTTGATTTATTTAGTAACAGATGAGACACTCAATATTTCTTGTATCATGTTAATGAATATAAGATTTATAAGAATTATCGTCCATATGTATAAATATATATAATATTTATTACTCTTGACTATGAGCACCAAAAAAGTAAGAAAAATAAGCAAACTTAATATCTTTATTGGATTTATATGAAGGAGAGTGAAAATGTGGAAGCACGGGTTGAGGAAAGGAACTTCAACAACTTGACAAAAGATGGTTCGCTCAACCGACTTGGAAAACCTGCAATCAAAAGAAGAACTGGAGGGTGGAAATCTGGATTATTATTACTGGGTAACTTTTTTTCACATCAATTTCATGGATGTTATTAATATTGTTTGTTTTGTCACATAATTTAATCTAGGAATTTATTATGATCAAATTTTATATATTGGTTTATCCAATTAATACAAGTAATTAATGAAATAATATGAAAATCTCTGCTACTTTTTTTCTTTCTTTCAAAGCGATTTACTACCAATTTAATAGCTCATTTCTGTTTGTATTGATTTTAGTTGTTTGGATATTATTATAAACTCTTGCAGATCAAAATCCCTGAATATACTGAAGTAATTTTACACTTTTTCATTTTTTTTTTTTAGTGAATCAAGGATTAGCTACTTTGGCCTTTGTTGCAGTGGAAGTGAATTTGGTTCTTTTCTCTAAGAGGGTATTGAAACAGTCAAATGAAGATGCAGCAAACACCTTTAGTCGATGGATGGGAACGGTCAGCTTTTTCTCCCTAGTCGGTGCCTTCCTCAGTGACTCTTACCTGGGTAGATATTTGACTTGTGTGATATTCCAAATCATTTTCATGTTGGTAAGTGTATTATTTAATAATTGCTTGCATTATAATTTTCTTCATGTGCTCTATGTATTTATATATTATTTGGAAGTGCCAATCCAAATGTCCCTTTCATGTTCAAGTTCTAAAAAAAAAAATATTTAACAAAAATGAAAAGAATACCTCTTGAATGTCAAAAAAAAAAAAAAATCAAAATAAAAAGGGAGAATATTAATATATTATAGTATTAATTATTGAATGTTGTTATTATAGTAATGACACCTTTAATGTTTTCATTTATGTTAAAATAAATAAAATTTTTATAATTGGCGTCAAAGTTGTATGAGCAAACATTTTACACATGTTTTTGTGCTTGGCCTCTGATCAAATTGAATGATATCATTCTTTCTTAACTTGTATTGAAAAATGTCTTACTTTAATATATAGTCAGTTTTATATTAATTTTATTTATCATCAACACCTTAAGCTGTCCAAAATTATTGAAATGATATTTAACTAATTAAATTATTCTATTTGCTTGCAGGGTTTGTTGATATTATCACTATCAACATATTTTTTCCTACTTAAGCCGCACGGCTGTGGCCAGATGAACTTTTTGTGTGATTCTCATTCAACAAGCGAGGTAGCAATGTTTTACATATCAATATACTTAATTGCTGTTGGAACTGGATCATATGAACCATGTCTAGCAGCATTTGGAGCTGATCAATTTGATGAGGAGGATGAAGATGAAAAGAAATCTAAAGCTTCATTCTTTCGATATTTCTATGTGGCCGTAAATCTCGGATCAATGTTTTCAGAAACAGTGTTGGCATATATACAAAATTTAGGAAAATGGGCGATAAGTTTTTGGATATCTGTTGGATGTGCTGTTGTTGCATTTGCATTGCTATTAGTTGGATCATCACGATACAGGCATTTTAAGCCAAGTGGAAATCCTATCCCTAGATTTTCACAAGTAATAGTTGCTTCATTCAAGAAAATGAAATTTGAGGTACCTTTGCATGGCGAAGGACTTTATGAATTTCGAGGAGCAATAACTTCAAATGAGAAGGGGAGAAAGATGCTTCACACAGAAGGTTTCAAGTATGTATTTTCAACTTTTTTTTTTTTTTTTTAAGTTCTTGAAATTCACATTTAATTAGTTTTAAATCCATTAAATACATACATGTCTGTTTTTTTCTTTTTGTTTCTTTTCTTTTGTTGAATTATTAACTTTTATGTATACAATGAAAAATTATAATTTCTTTTTGTAAATGGCAAAATAATAGGTAAAATATTAATAACTTTCAGTAAAAAAAATTATTAATCAGAAAAAATTATGAGACATGGATTACTACAATAAAATAAAGAATCCATAACTTAAACATTAAATGTTTAATAATATTTAAATGTTCTATAATTAATTAATTAATTATTGGAGTTTGATTATAGCTATAAAATTATTATAAAATAAAGCACAAACTTAAGAATTTAATGTTATTTCTATATAATATTTCCAAAAGAAAGAATAAAACTATGATAAAAGGTACCTGCGGTTTATTGTTTAATTGCATATTGTTAAGTATCTTAGACTTTTAATGACATTGTCCAATAGCAAACAAGTATATGATACACTACTTTCTTTCTTTCTTTCTTCTTTTAAGCAATCAAATATTATATTAAATTTTAATTTATCAAGTAAAATGAACTAAACTAATTAATGAACAGAAGAATATTATAGCATGTATAAAAACTGTTAATTTAATTGTTACAATTATATTAATTTTAATTGTGAAATTGAATAAATATGTAATTATAATGGGTAGATTAACATTCTCCTCTTATATAAATTAACATTTTTAACTTTTTATAAGTTTTATGATTTTAAATTGATGCAGATGTCTTGATAAAGCTGCTGTAATGACGCGTGATGAAATGGCTTTGATGTCTAACATTGAAACCACCCAATTAGCACCAAACCCATGGTGCCTATGCACAGTTAGTCAAGTGGAAGAAGTGAAATGCGTTCTAAGATTGTTACCTATCTGGGTATGCACTATTATCTTTTCAATGATTTTCATCCAAATGATCTCTCTCTTTGTGGAGCAAGGAGCAGCCATGAACACCTCAATCCAATCCTTTCACATTCCTCCAGCCAGCATGACAGTCTTTGACATCATTTGCATCTCCTGTTTCATCATCTTCTACGATAGATTCATAGTCCCTTTATACGCTAAGATAATAGGAACCAAACCAAAAACTCTAACCGAGTTACAGCAAATGGGAATCGGACTTCTTGTTGCAATTACAGGGATTATATCTGCTGGTTTAGTGGAGTTGCAAAGGCTCAAATATGCATATGGTGGTAACAGTGAACTTAGCTCACTCAGTATTTTCTGGCAAATCCCACAGTATATATTGATTGGCATTGCTGAGGCATTCATGTTTGTTGCAGAACTGGAGTTTTTTGCTTCCCAAACTCCAGACGGGTTGAAGAGCTTAGGAATTGGTTTGAGCATGGCTTCAAATGCTATTGGAAGCTATTTGAGCAGTGTGCTTTTAACAGTAGTAATGAAGATAACTACAAAAAATGGTAATTTAGGTTGGGTGCCTCCAAACCTAAATGATGGTCGTTTGGATAAGTTTTTCTTTCTTTCAGCAGGGATAACAGCAATCAATTTCATAGCATTTGTGTTGTGTGCTAAGCGTTTCAAGTGCATTTCACTAGAGAAGAAATCATATTGTGATACTGCTGCTGCTGCAATGGAAGAGGGGGCATCTTAAACGAGAAGAAATCATATTGAGATACTACTGCTGCTGCAGTGGAAGAGGGGACTTCTTAAACGAATTAGCCATGTTATATATGTTACCTTGGACAAGTGTTTCCTATGACAAGTTTCTTATGACATTTTTATTGAACTCTTAGTTTTAATAATTATATGTATGTGTATGTGTGTGTGTAGGGGAACTTGATGATGGTTGGAATTGGTTATTGCAGTACTGTATACACAAAAATTTCATGATTGTCTATACAAATTTCAACCGTCTCCATTGCGTTCTTGATATGCTTTTTGATTGCATCTCAAGTTTTTTTCTTTTTTTTTTTTTTTTTTTTTTTTTGTGTCAATGTAACATTCCTTTCAACATGAAAAACAAAAAAAAAAAAAAAAAATTTCCTACCATTTTCTTAACTTGCCTATTAATTATGGGAAAGTCACAGGTTGCCTTGATTTGTCTCCTTCAGCCACTAGTTATTCTGTTCTTTTGGAGTTCGTTGATCCTAATTTATGGGGTGCAGAACCCATGGCATCTAGAAAAATATGGTTATAAGTATTATATATCAACTGTAGATGCATTATTATGGTTCATATGTGTACTTTTTTAAATCCAAAATTGCACCATTACTAGCAACAGAGTCATTACCAACAACGCAAAATCTTATAAGTTGTTTCTTCCTTGTAACATATGGAATTGTGTTTTAGTTCCAACATAAAACTTTTTCAACCAAAGTGGGGAGGGTAGTTTCAATTATATTATTTTAACATCTATTTTCAACTCTTTATGTATTTGATTTCAGCTTTTATATTCTTACACTTCTAAACCAAATGGGTAGTTGAATGCAAACACATACATCTATTGGAGCTTGGCCTGCTCATTCTAAAGGCTTAAGCATCCATGCCATTATTTTTTGGGGGCTGATCCTTCTTCGTTTTCAATTTATCTCATAAATCATTTGCCTTTGCATATTTTTTCGTAGTAGTATTTGTCCTATGGTCAAGTTGTACTATTGTCCTCCTAGTTATACCTTTCTTCTTATTTTGGTTCTTATCGTGTTATCCACATCTTCAACCATATAATTCTCACAAGTTACAATGTCAATCTCAACCTTGTGTTTGTCTTGTTATAGATCTAACTACAAAATATACAAGTGTCTTCCAAATGATGAAACTATTTATATATGGAGACATGCCATACAAGTGACACCTGACCTCACATTACTTACAAGTAGGTTCTAGATATTCCCTTCTTATGTTGATTTATTTATAATTGTTTGTTCTCACTTAGATTTTTCTTATTCCTTTTGTTTTTATAAGTTTAAGAAGCCTGATTCTGTTAATAGCTCATCTACCCAACTTTTTTTAAAAAAATACCTTTTAAAAAATTCAATAAAAAAGTAAAAAAGCAATATTTTAAAACAAATATTATTTTGAAAATAATAAATAACATTTCTTTTGAAGTAAAAAAACTCAAATTATTTCAAATAAATCATTTTTAAAAATAAAATATAATTTTAAAAAATTTAAGTAATTGCATATAGTGTAAATAATTTAAATTATATATATTATAAAAAGTATGTATTTTATAAATGATATATTGTAATTTTTTTAAATAATAAGTTGATGTAATTATGAGTCTCATAAAATATGATCTAATAAATTATGAACCATTAGAAGAGATAGTCTAATAGATAAGAGTTTAAAGAGTTGATAATGTAACAAAGCCATTAAATCCTTATATAATCAAATCATTAAACATGCCCTTAGTATAAAAATTTCTCTGTCGAATACATTGAAATTTAGAAGAATTGAAGTGCCCAAATTTATAATGGTACGAGTATTTATAGATGTTGAAGTGTGTGGATTTTAATATAATTGGTATAGCGGTTACAAATGTCACAAATTTTTTGATAAATGAGACCTCTCCCTTTAAGAAACTTGTAAATTCATTGGTATTTTTTGTGTAGGCAATAACCAAATTTATGGGCTAAAATTGCTAAGGAAATTTGGTAGCATGATCTAATCACAAGCTCAACTCAGCCTTGTGGACAAGTTTTCCTTTATTAAATCAACCTATGACTTATAGCCTCCGAGGCTGAATAAACCTTATGTGTTTTCTCGAATTCATAATTTACCAACTTGGCTTGGTTTCGTCAACACCATTTGTCAACCTTTTTTAGGTATTGTCAATTGTCAGCTCATCCTGCCCTAAGTTGCTTAGCTTGACTTGGGTAAGATATGATTATACAAATAACATGAGAGAAAATAGAACCAAACATGATACTTGAAAATTGTGTGGTGAAATATGTGGGTCATGAAAGGGCAGTGAACCTTAAGAGTATTGGAAATTGAAGAGTTTGATGCTATTTGGGTGTGGATTAGTTGTCTTCCTGTCATACTCATTTAGACTACTTTTTAAAGGAGTAATCTCTCATATACCAGGACCATCCTCATTTGTCAAAGAGGTTGGCATCCTCAAAGCCTCCCACTTGAGGTAGAACGACTATTGACGAAAAACTAAGAATTTCGTCTAGTGTAAAACCAATGGTAGAGATGCCTATGGGTATTCAAATATCTTATATTGGTTTGTAAATATCTAGTTGTATTTTTAGATGATTTATTGAGGTTACCACCTATATGATAGATTGATTTGTTATTGACATTTAGAATGATGCTAACCTTATCTCTATCTTACCATATAAAATGACACTGAATGAGTTACAAGAACTTAAGAAGCCATTAAATGAATGGATAACTAAAGGCTTTATTATCCCCAAGTATATGTCACCCTAGGATATACTTATATTCTATGTGAAGAAAAAAAGATAGAAGTTCATATAGTTATATATCGATTATCATTAATTGAATATGGTAACGATAAAGAATAAATTTTCCTTATCACATTAATAGTTTACTTGATCAACCAAATAGTGTCAAGTTCTTTTTCTTAAGATCGATCTATAATCTAGATATCATCAACTAAGGGTTCAAGAATAGGACATACTAGAGATTGCACCCAGAATGAGTTTTGGTCACCATGAATTTCTTGTGATACTCTTTGGACATGCTAACACTTTTGGCATGTTTATGGATGTGATATAAATGATATATATTTAAGTGATATTTGGACCTAGTTCATTATGGTGTTCATCAATGGCATCCTCATTTCTTTCAAAACTTGGGAGAAGAATCCACAACATCTTCTTATTACATTGCAAACACTAAGAGAGAGCATACATTGTAAAGTAAGCTCGATAGATGTGAGTTTTAGATAAATGACGTAAAGTTCTTAGGTTATGTGATAGTCCATAAGGTATTTCAATTAATTCAGCTAATATTAAGGATATTATGAATTGGTCAAGATCAACCACAATGATTGAGATTCATGGTTTCCTTATTTTAGTTAGATATTCAAAAGTTTGTGGAAGGTTTTTTTAAATAGGGTGCTACATAGACTCACTAAGGTGACTCCATTGTGTGAAAATGCTTTTACATGATTGAAGAGAAATTTGATTGCTATTCCAGTTTTGCTCCTTTTAGAACCTCAGAAACTTTGTTTATATACATTAATGCAACATAATCATTTTTAGAGGCTTATTGATGGGGAGATTTGGTTGATTGCTTGTGCATCTGAGCTAAAAGTGCATGAGAAGAATTACTTCTCTTTAGTTTTTAAATAGCAATATAAGGTTTGAATCAAAATTATGGACCTATTATCTATACATGAAAAAGTTTAAACTCTATATCGATTATAAGAGTTTGATTTTTTTTTCCCCGAAAAGAGCCTATGAGATAATATAGCTGGTTATTAGAATTTCCAGAATGACTATCATTTCACATTAGAGCATCACACTGGGAAGGCAAAATTAGTAGTTGATGCATCAAGCAAGAAACGAATTGAGACCAATGCAATAGATTGGCAGATTGTCCACAAGTGGCAACTTTTAGTAAAAGTAACCATAATGAGTGTGATCTTAGGTACACATGTGGATATTTGTACTCTATACCTAGACATGTGCATTTTAAACTAGTAAATTATCATATTTTGATTTTTGAGGGTTAGAGATTCGTAGCAACATGATCCTACATCAACTATTTATAATTTGTAAGTTGATAAAGCAAACAAGTTGATTGGTGAAGAGGTTTATATGATGTTTATTGTATCAAGGGTGTCTACGGGTACTTGTAGATAGAGATTTAATGATAAAATTACTTTAGAAGACACATATATCTCATTAAAGATTTTATCAAAAGGTATCACGATACAAAAAGGAATCTTTGATAGCATGTGATGAAGAGGGATGCAATTGAAAGTGAAAGTACGTGCAAATAGGTGACATGCGTCAATAGGCAAAAGTTGAACACTAGAAAATTAGGGGCTAAATGCAGCCATTGTCCATTCTAGAATGGATATGAAAGCATATCACTCCATGCTTTATCATGGGATCCAGATTATTGGGGGCTTAAAATGTGACCATTACACATTCTAGAATAGAATGAAAAGATATCAGTATAGATTTTATTATAGAATTATCCAAATCTAAAGGTAGATACAACACCATATTTGTGATTGGTCAAATCTTGCATATTTTCTCTCTATGAATACGAGGGACTTGATAGATGCACTAAGTAGATAATATGTTCAAGAGGTCGTGAGAGTGCAAGAGGTATATATTTCCATTGTGTTAGATAGCGATCTATGGTTTACTATTGGGGTTTTAGTAGGCTAACAAAGTTGATGTTGTACAACATTTCACCTATAAATTGATGGGCATATAAGAGGGTCATGAGCATGCTAGAAGATATCATTTAAGTTATGTTTTTCTGTTCATTACCATGTTTTGCAGCCAACCAAACAGAAAGGGAAAAAAGGAAGGATAAAAAAAGGGCAGACATCTTTGTAATATATTTTTTTGAATCTATGCAGATATAAGCTCTGCTAATGATATATATAGAGCACATAGATGGGATGGAATGAGTTTTAATTTTGAAAAGAATGGTTCAATGTTATTTATGAATGTTTGACTTGTGAAAATGAAGTTGTGATATAACTAAAAAGAATAGAAATAGACTAGGCTATATGGAAATTCTATTCAAATATCATATCTTGCATTGAAAAATTGGTAACATATAATTTGCGTTAGTATATAATGTGTATGATATTATGTGTTGGTCATAATCTGACTCTGTAGCTCTTAGCATTGTTATTATTAATATCCTCTACATGTAAATTAAGATTATATATCATTTTGTTATTTATTTTAAATGTTATTTTGTACTTTTGTTGATAAAGATAACGGATGTTCCTTATTTAAAAAATAAATGTAATGAGACAAATTTTATTAATATACGAAAATAAAAATAGTATATTGGGCCTAACGTGAGCGCGACATCATATATATACATATATATATTTAATATTAAAAAAAAGAAGATTTCGCACAAAATTTTCAAGTTTTCTACTTTTAAATTGTTAATCTAACATTACCTAAATTAATATTAAAAAAAGAAGATAAATAAAAATATAAAGGTGGGACCTTGTATTGACGTGGCTCCTGCGCCTTGCTAATCTTTCATAAACCAGTTTTTTTTTTTTTTTTGACAGAAGTTTATAATTTGTTTGAATACAATTGTTCAGAATTTTTTGTATCTAATTTTTTTTAAAAAAAAACACATATAACCACATTGTTCAGAATTCAGTTCTTAAGATGTTTCTTAAACTATTTAGTAATTTTTTATTAAAAGGATAAAGAGTCTTTTCTTCTTTCCTTTTCTGTCCTTTTCTTGCCTTTTCATTTTTTATTCTCTTCGTGATTCAAATTCGAAAATCCAATCACTGGTTGCCACGTCATCCTGCGCGTTCTGTCTGCGTACAAAGTCACGTGTAAGGACTGACTCCGTTAAAAACGGTTGATGTCCTTACGTGCCACCCACTACGCTCAAACTTCCCGCGAAAACTCGGCCTCTCGCTACTCCTTCCTTGGGTCCTTCTCTCTGCAACTTCTCTTTCTCCCGTTCCTCTCTTGAACATTATGATTCTTAACTAAAAGAACACCCACAAACTTCCTCAACCATCGATGTCTGAACAAAATGCATCATCAGAAAATGATCCAAACACAGCAGATCAATCCGATGATCCCAATGGTCATACCAATTCAGTGGCGAATCCGGCACCGGGGTCTGCGACGAAGAGCAAGCTTAGGAAGATCCCTCCGATCCCAATGCGTCGCAAAAATTATTGTGACTCCGGCGAGTCTGCCGACGAAGAGGACGAAGAAGAGGAAGAAGAAAGGAACGAACTTGACGATGACGATGCGAGCTCTTCTCCGATTCATGCTTCGGCGCTAGGGCTCAATCACATTCGAACGAAAGCGGTTTCGTCTGCTCGGGCTCCTTCCTCATTCTTGTCAACTTCTGTCTTCTCCCCGTTGGATCCGATTGGCGACAAGAAGAACAGGGAAAGAGACGGAGTGGATAATCGGATCAAATGGGCCATTCCACGCGATCCAGGTAATTTTCGTTTTTCTTATATTATAGTTTTCGATTGAGAATATCAAGGTATTGAGTATTGCGCGATTATGTTGATTGATTTTGTGTAGGAAAAAAGGTTCCTTGGAGTCAATCGAAATCCTCGAAAACTCTATCAATACTCAATCCAGAGTTTCAGGTAGGTTTTCCTCTCATTTTGTGGGTTTTATTTGTTTACGTGTGACTTGACGTAGATCAGGATTCAAGTTGGTGAGACTTAAAGCTACTCACACCAACACGTGGGTTTAATTAGGTATTCTCACTTGGGATGTAACGAATTTGTATTGAAATTTTCTGAATACCCCAACTGATAAAGAAGATTAACTTGTGGAAGAAATTAGCTACTTATATATAGCAGAGCAAGGAATATCAAACTTAATCTTTAATGTCTATGTTTTTTGAGCTGGGCTATCAGAGCTGGCGGCCCGTTGTTTGGTTCATAAAGGAAGTTTTTATAATATAATTTAATTTTTGTTGCAGGGTCATCATGTTGCTTACAACATCACCAAGGAAATGCAGTCTCCACGTTTCAAAGCGATACTGAGGGTTACAAGTGGTCGCAGAAAAAAATGTCCCGCTGATATCAAGAGCTTCTCTCATGAACTTAACTCGAAAGGTGTAAGACCTTTTCCATTTTGGAAGTCTCGTGCATTAGGACACCCGGAGGTAATCATACTTTCTTCTAGTTTCATTGCTAGCTTTGGTTAAATTTACTGATCATTTATGTTCTTAATGACATGTTTGATCCTGCACTTTGAAATTTGTAGGAGATAATGGCAGTTATAAGAATGAAATTTGAGCGGTTAAAGGAGGAAGTTAATTCTGATTTAGGTATTTTTGCGGGTGACTTGGTCGGCATACTTGAAAGTAGTGCTGAGTCACATCCTGAATGGAGAGGGACATTAGAGGATTTGCTGGTTGTTGCTCGAGAGTGTGCCATAATGTCAGCTGCAGATTTTTGGAAAAAGTGTGAAGGTATTGTTCAAAATTTAGATGATCACCGTCAGGAGCTTCCAATGGGGACCCTTAAGCAGGCTTATACCCGGATTCTTTTTATTCTCACCCGATGCACTCGCCTGCTGCAATTTCAGAAAGAGGGCCTTTTCGAGGAAGAGAACATTCTTGGACTTCATCAACTGAGTGACCTTGGCGTCTATTCTGAAAAGTTTTCTGGAGAGGGAAATCTAGGTAAGCAAAGCTCATTCAGTGGAAAGGAAGCAACAGATACAAAAGAGTCCCATGCGGAAGAACAGAGCACTTCTAGTTTGAGCCAAGACCATGATGATCAACATTCTGTTAGCTCCTCCGAGCATCTTGACAGTGGCACTGCAAAAAGTACTGATTCAAGCAGGGATCGCATGTCCTCATGGAAGAAACTTCCACCCCCTGCTGATAAGAACCGAAAGAAATGCCAAGAAGATAAAGGGACCCCCTTTCATGTGAAACTGGATTCTTTGCAACCACAAGAGAAAGCCCATATGAGTGCATCTGATAATAATGAAGTTCTTATTACTGCAGAAGGGCCTCCTGTAATTTCAGATGCTTCCATGACTACAAAAAGGGTGTCTTGGGGTATTTGGGTTGATAAGAAAAATGCAAACTATGAGAGCTCAATGATTTGTCGAATATGTGAGGTTGAAATACCAACAGTACATGTGGAAGAACACTCTAAAATCTGCACAATTGTGGATAGATGTGACTCGAAAAGCTTGACAGTAAATGAAAGGTTTGAAAGAGTTGCTGAAACTCTTGAAAAGATAGTGGAAACTTGTGTGTCAAATGGGTCTGATACTGCAGGTGGAAGTCCTGAAGTTGGTAGAGTATTTTCTTCAAGTATAGCTGAAGAGCATGTTATTGTATCTCCTAGAGAAAATACTTTATCTCGCCGGTTTTCAGATGACTCGGCTGACTGTGTTCCTGACACTGATAATGCTTTTGTTATGGATGACCTAAATGGTCCTATTGACATATCTTTCAATATGCTTTCTACTTTGACAACTGATCAGAATAAAGCAGCATCATCAGCAGGAAGCACAACCCCTCGTTCTCCACTTTTGACACCACGGGCTTGCCAGATTGGAAGCAATACAATTTCAGAGCTTGAAAATTTTCAACAGGTAATTTTTCTTTTTCTAGAAAAATAAAATAACACAACTATTTTTTATGTTACATCCTTTCAATGTCATTCTACATAAGGTGACATAACTATTGTTTCTTAATGTTCATTCTTTATTTGCATGAAAAATTTATGGCATAATATAGTTTTAGATGTGTAATTTTAACTTTCCATTCAATTATTTTTATAAGAAGGAAAAGGGTTTCAGCCTTTAAGGAGGAAAAATCAACTATGCCAAGACATTATTGCCAGTGAATAGTTTGACATATTTGTCACTATGATATTCTTATATGCAAGCTCTCATTTGAAAAGAAGCTCAACTCTTCGAGCCTTTGTAATGGTGAAAAGGCTAAACAGACATTTATTGAGCACCAAAACTGAGCCTTTGTAAGGGTTAAATGGCTTGCGAACATCTATCAAGCAACAAACCTGGTATTTGAATATTGAATAACAGCCATGAACATTACAATGACACAAAGATGCATATAAACACAAAAAAATGGCATCAAGTGCAATTAGCATTTGTTTATAATTTGATGTTGATGACACTAATAGATGCTCGTGTAGCATGAAATAGTAGCAGCTCCAACTTACGATTTACAGATGCTAGGAATCTTATTCTTAGAGCTGGAGAGTGTTGAAATTGACATTTAAAACATTGTACTCAAATACCCTGGATCAAGTTTTACTCGACTTATCTGTTCATCAAGCTGAACATGAGTAAAATTATTCATTTCTACTTGTTCCAAAGAAGATCCTTGACATTGGATGGGGATGATAGAGATGGGAGCAGCATCATGATTCATAACTACAATTTTCTGATCTCGAAAAATGAAACTGTTATATGAAGTAGGCATCAGGATTCCTTGCAAAGAGTCTCTTGTTTCATCATATGAATGATTTTTCTCTCTCTCTCTTTTTTTTCTTCCCTGTTTCCCACTCATTAACATTATCTGGCACAGCTAGAGAGAGAAGTGAGAGTTTGCCTTGATGTCCAGTTTTCATGGGCCTTTATGGTTTAAGAATGAGTGCCATGGACATACTGAAGCCTCTGAAGAATGTTTACTAGTCAATTGGTGTAATAGTTGATATATTGCCAAATTGTTTTGTTGTTATTACATTTGCTATTGAAGACTTAGCAAATTAAGAGAGATGATTGCAGGTGGCTAATATTAAGTAAAAAAAAACTTGCTTAGACTCAAAATTTCAATTTCTTCTGGCCTAGTTTGGAGTAGTTGCGTTTAAAGATATTTACAATTAGGTAGAAGTTTGATTAAAGCTTGATATCCGAATTTAAAAAAGGATAGGGAAAGACATGAAGAAAAGGAATAGCTGTGTAGTTGTTCTTGATCTTAAATTTTAATTTAAGTTGTTCAAATATTCATCTTTTATTCTTTTTTCCTGCTAGAAACTAATTTTGATATTATTGATTTAAACTTTTAATTCATGTTGTTCAAATTTTCGTCTTTTAATTTTTTTTTTCTTGCTAGAAATGGATCTTAATATTTTAAAGTAAATCTGGAAAAAATTGGGTGGGACCAAGTTGTAGACCAAACTGACACATAAGAAGTCCAATTTTGAAGTTTGGTTTGTTTTGAATCTGGTAGTGTGTAGACTTGGTTTTTAGTTATCTAGTATAAGGCTGCCTACACTGAGGTCCAAAATGTGAGATCTTGAGATGAAATTGTCGAGGATGAATTTAGGGAGATTATGCAAATCATAGGTATGTAGTTGGAGTGTTCAAACTTCAAGTGTTTAATAGAATTGATTGATTTGATCAAACTAATGTATTGCTGTTGATTTTGCCATTACATTTAGGCACAACTAGTGGGAGGTCTTTTAAACGTGCCATTGATTACTTTGGCGATCCAGTATGTGCACTCAAGAAACACTGGATTTGACTGGTCAAATCCTACCTCTTAACTAGTCTTTGGTGGGACCTAATATGAATTATTTCCTTCAAAGAATAAGGCCAAAGGCTTAAAGCTCTAAAGAAGGCTAGAATTTCACACAACTTTATTTTAATTATCCACAGCTGTTGTGTGAAAGAAGCTTTACATTCAATGTCTAGTTTCAATTTTCTTCATTTCATCCAAAACCTTGGCTCACTCAAAACATAAGGAAAAGTCTTATGCGATCTCCCATTGCACTTTGGAAGAGAAAGAAGGGATTGGACTCGTATGATCTCTATTGCACTTGGGAAGGAAATACACATCTCATCCATGTTTAGATCTCCTCTTGTTGGGCTTGATCTTGGCTAAAAAGAATTGGTTCATGAAATAACCCTTATTAAAAAGTTTCAAATATTTAGTTTCAATAGCATTGATACAGGCTATGGATGCGAACTTAACCTATGGTCCAACAATTGATTGAACTGTTCATAACTAATAACTTATAGTCAAACTGTACGTCAGTGTGAGTCCATTAGGATTTAACTGCACAAGACCTGAAGTATTCAGTTATTTCTAGGTTCCATGCACTGAAAACAAAATTGACAAGACTTTTACCCCCAGCTGCATAGAGCATCTGGTGAAGGTATCTCCCTGCCCTACAAGAGGGCAGGGATCGAAACCCTCCCCTCACCACCCCCCCTCTTGTTGTAACTGTTATTGACAAAAAAATAAAAAAAAAAAAAAAAAAAAAAAAAAAAAAAAAAAAAAAAAAAAAAAAAAAAGAAAAGAAAAAAAAAAAAAAGACAAGACTTTTTTGGTTGTTTTGTTTGAAAAGGACCTTCCTTGGATATTGATCTTCTCCCTTTCCATTGAGTGTTGTCCATGTCCACTAGAGAAGTCACTGTTCTTGTAGAAGAGGCCTGTTTGACTGTAATGAATCTGGCCCATTTCTGTTTCCCACGTCGAGGTAGAAGACCAAATATCTTCTCTAACAGGAAAAAGGACATTACTCTTGAATTTTTCATATATTTGAGCATTCCAATGCAAAATGGTTTCTAAGATTAACTAACACCATGATGGTTCCAACAAGGATATAACCCATTTTTAATGTGTATGAAACAATAACTACGAATTGATTTGAAGAAAGAAGTAAATGATTCTGTTGATATATTCAAGTAATTAAACATTTTATAATTAGTGAACTAGACTTAGTGTCATAACCAAAATTTTCCATATGTTTGTATAGAATCACTATAGTTAACCATAATCATGAGTGAGGGCATAAACGTATTCCTAAAAAAAAGTGGGGAAAGCTCTTTTGGACCCTGTCAGGCTAACAAAGTCAATCTTTCATATTCATACCCTCGTATTGATCAAGTCAAAGATCCTTTCCTCTGCTCCCCAAAAAGTAAGCCATTGTAAAAGACATAGGAAAGCAAGCTTCAAAACTGAAGGCACAGCCGGAACACATACCATTTGATTGAGATGACCTATACTTTTGGTCATCTCATACCATTTGTCTTCTTTATATATGTTTTACTTTTGGTTGTTATTTTGGTACTAGATCCTAGTAGTATTTGTACTTGTTGGATTCCTTGTTTTAGGAGGACGTCCATCTCATTTTGAAATACTGAATTATGTTTACTTGTTCTTAACTAATTTTTCCAGTTTTATTTTAGTGGACTTCTTTTCCATAAAATATCCTACTCTACTTGAGTTTTATATCCATCTTTTGAATCTTGCAGACATCAATCTTGTATACCTTTGGGCTCTTTCAACTCAGTTGAATTCAACACATTATTGACTACCATGCTTGACCTTTGCAATTATTTTAGATCACAAATGAATGATGTGATGAGGATCAATTATTGATCTTATCTTTTAATTATTTAAATACTGTAGGACTTAGTTGTTTAGTTGTTAACAGTTGTTTATTGTTATTTTGAAAGATTAGGAATTTGGTTATCCTATTTGATTAGGAATTCTATTGAGAGTTTTTGTAGGAGTCTTAACGAAGTCGTAAAATAGTTTCTACTGGGGTTAATAGGGGGATGGGCTGATTGACCATGAGTTAAGAAAAGAAGTCTCTGCTTTCTTCTGTTCTTTGTTCATCTTCCCTCCTCTTCTTCTTTTCTGCTTTTCTATTACTTTCTCATCGCGATTCTACGTCATGATGCCTCCGAAATAGGGCTTCTTCACAAAATCAATGAATTCTTCTTAATTTATAAGGAAATCTCACCATCTTGTGTGGGAGTGTGTTGTGTCATGTTGCGTTTGTTTGTTAAAAGTTGGCCTATTATTTTTTTTAAGAGTTAAATGTTGGTCTATTATTGCATTTACTTAGTTGATTATTGGGCCAATTCCTGTTTTTAAGTGAAAGACCTTTGAGTTTTTTTTTTCTTTCTCTGTAAAACATTTCCAGTATTCAGGAGAGAATCCATCATTTGTTTGTCAGTTCTAGAATCCATCATTTCTCTGTAAAACAATTCCTGTCGTTCAGTTTGATATCTGCTGCCTTTTTTTGGTTTCTATCCTTAACTGCCATTTCTTGTTAGTGAAATCAAGCATGCATTTTCCACAAGCTTCAATCCAAAGCATTCCCTTGGTTCAAGGAAGATGGATGATTTTTTAAAGCACAAAGCTTCTGCTCTATTACCATCTTGTTGCATACGATATGCAGCTTGCGTGTGTAATTATCAAGGGAGTATCTTATTTGGCACTCAATATCCTTTACTACATGTCTAGTGTACAAGGCTCCCACAATTGAAGGTTTTAGGAAAGGCATGATGATGCAGCCTTACCTACACATAGGAGAAGCTATTTCTGAATTAGGACTTGTGACCCCTGGGCCAGAACGTAGCATTCTCTTGGTTGAATTAAGGCCTGCTCTTTCTATTCCGGAAATGTATGAGTGAAAAAGTGTGTTCTCCATTATTTCTTTTTTGGTGATTATTCAAAGCAATTGTAAATGTGGAAGGTGATTCTTTTAGGTTTCTTCTAGAGAAAAGGTCCATTTACCTTTAGGAGATTATGAAACCTGATAACCATGGAATTTTGTGAGAAAATATATTATTGATTGGATAGAACGAACAATCAGCTGCATATGTTCCCATTAATGGATCCTAAGATTCTAAAGATTCCTTTGGAAGTAACACTAAACTGTGCCACTGTCCCTAAAATTTGGAAAACTGAGCTGATCTTACTAATATCTTGAGTTGACTTGTTTTTAGTCAACCTGATTGAAAGCTTGATTTATAGAACAAGGAACGAATTGATGTTGTTGAATAGCGTAAACCAACATGAGAAGTGTGATTTTAAAAAGGAAACAAAATAATGTATGTATTGATTTGAAAGCATGATGCTGGAATAAAATCTATAAAACAGAAAGTTGACGTATCTAAGGACTAAGACTGTACAAATTATCCGAACCCCTCATCCACTCTAAATAGGATATCCCAAAGATTAAGTGGTATTGCTAACCCAAAAAGAAGCTAAGCAACAGGGTTTATCCCATTCAACAGGAGGGGACATCACTGCAAGGCACAACAGACTCAATGACTTCTACCACACCTGTGTACAATATGTTCCATAAAGAGGAAAACACAATGCATATTAACGGCCAAACTGTCACTCCTATGGGAAAGAAAGCACACAATCTCTCACAAATTGTCCTATAGAAAGGACAATCCACAAATATATGGACTGATTCCCTTGTTGTTTGCATTATCATTGAGGGGATAAACACATATTTGGAATTCTTTGTTGTAAAACTCAGACCATATTAACTTTTCCATGACCATCTACCTCGCCAAGAGATTTAACTTTAGAAGGAACCTTTGCTTTTCATAAGGTGTCGTGGTATGGGAATTAGGTAATGAGTGAAGGATAGAGGATTGAAAGACTTGGAGGATAAGCCGCTGATGGATCCCAAGGCCAAAGGACTCTTATCATTGTCCTCTCTGAGCACATATGCATGGAGCAAATCAAGGAGGGCCTAAACATCCAAATTACTACAAATGGTAGAATAGGGGCCTACATGAAAAACCCAGCCTGAAGGATCTGAATAAGGCTTGATCTTAAAGGCTGTAATGGGTTGGTTAAGCAAGGCACACCACCTATATAGTATAGGGAACAAATTACAAGGGAATGGGTACCGCCAAATGTCTCCCCTAAAAAATGGTGTTGCCTCTACATCGCTTAAGGTGGGTCAAATGGAGGTAAAGGGGGTGAATTAAGGATATGAATTTCCTTGAACATCTAATGGTTGCCTTGCCGGAAATACTTGCATCCCGTCTATTGCTTTGTAGCTCTGCCTATTACAGATAACCCACCTCCAAAGCCTATTGCTTTGCAGCTCTGCCTACTACAGATAACCCACCTCCAAAGCAACCATTCTCTTTGGGAAACCTCCACGGCCGCTTACTCTACATTGCCTTGTTTTTTAGTCAAATTCTATATGCCCAAGCCATCCGATTCAACTTTTCACTGCAGAACTTTCCAAGCCACAAGATGAGTTCCGTGAGCTTGGCTGTGGCCTTTTCAAAAAAAATCCGTCAACATCTTCTGAGTTTCAGTAGCCACACTTACTGGGATTTTGAAAATTGAGAGGTAATAAGTTGGAAAAGCATCCTAAATTGGCTTGATAAGACTGTGACCTTACCACTTTTTGACAGGAAACTTCTCTTCTACCCATCTAACCTTCTAGCCATTTTTGAAAACATCAATTTACAAAAAACTTCTGAGGATAGATTTCTTTCAAAAGGCATACCCAAGTACCTCCTGGCCAAGAACCAATCAAACACAACCTAACAGGAAATGTCATCCATCCACCTATCCTCCACCGAGATACCTCCAGTTTGGCTATAACCATTCCAAAAATTCAGCCAAAAAAAATTGAACTACCTTTGGAAGCATGAAAAATGCAATCATCTCCACCATCTATGAATAAAAACATATTGTTTGCGAACTGAAGATGAGACACCACCACTTTATCTCTCAACTGCAAAGCCCTCAATCAAACCCTACCTTATTGGCTGTGTTCAACATCTTGCCAAGAACATCCGCCACAAGAATAAAAAAGCAATGGAGATAGCAATCTTTTTTCCTCATCCCCCTTTCACTCTTCACTTTGCTTCTCAGTTGATGGGTGGAGAGATGGTTTCTTGCTTTGCATGGTTCTCTAACCTTGGAACGAAAGAAGTGATTTGAACAGATGCTTCCATTAATGAAGGAGTAAGTCACAGAAGAAATATATATATTTTGTTAAAAAGAAATACTCAATTTTATTAATGAACAGAGCTAAAATTGCATATTGTGAATTCAATGTCATCAAGACCCCACACCAACAAAGACAGAACCCACCCCACAATTACATCATACTTTCCCACTCTCCTAACCAATCGGACATAGAATATCGTAACGATAGAGGGCCATTACTAATCCAGAAGGACGCTAAGTACTGAGATTCTTCTTAGAGAAAACTAGGTGGTGACCATTTTTCTTCGAAAATCCGGACATTTCTCTCTTTCTACAAGCACCAGAGCACAGACATACTAGCCACCAACCAATGACCACGCCACTTAGGATCAATTTCCTCCTAGTAAGTACAAACGCTAAATTGGAGAAGCTGATTGTTATCATTTAGAAGAATAGGAAAATATTGGCGGCAGTAGGCCCACACATATCTAGAAAACAGACATTCCAAAAGAGATGATCGATGCTCTCACTGTTTTGTTTACAAAATGGATAGCATGAAGAGGATAGGCAGAAACTAGGAAAGCGCTTCTGAATCATCTCCCCTATATTAACCTTCTCGAGGAGTGCTTCTCATGCAAAGAACTTAACTTTGGACGGGATGGCTACCTTCCAAATCTTAGATAGTAACAGAGCTTGACTCAATATTGGTTCGTTAGATAGTAACGAGAAAAACGATTTGGTAGAGAATTCCCCTCGGATCGTTGAACCATACGATCTTATCCTTCCTATCCTCCAGCACGCACTCCCTCAAAAGTACGAAAAGAGTTTCTTTTTCCTTAGTACACTTCGGCCCGCCCACCGCCTGCAAGTGTAAGTCCAATTAACCATAGCTTTGACCTGGATTTGGTCCCTTGAAAGAGGACACTGGTTGATGGTGAGCACTAGAGCAACTATACAACCTCGAGAACAATTCTCTAAGGGTATTAGTGCCCCACCCCACATCCTCCCCAAAACAGATCGAATCTCCTCGCCCTATCCATAGCCTGATATGTGGCTCAAAAGACCGATACAGAGAATGAATGAACTTCCAAGGACTTATGTGAGTTACCCTCCTTTGGAATCCTGCATCCCAGCCATTGATGTTGAGACCATGCCTCCTTTTAATCACCCTAGCCCATAGTTGATTGCGCTCCTGAGGGAATCTCTAAAGCCACTTCCCCAACAAAGCCTTGTTTTTGCATACGACACTTCCAATCCCTAAGCCTCGCCTCTCCTTCTTTAATTGCACCTAATTCCAAGCCACTAAATGGGAGCCCTTACCTTCCTTTGAGCCTCACCACAAGAAAGACCGCATCAAGCATTCAATCTTTGAAGCTTCCTTCTTTGGAATTCTAAATACAGAAAGAAAGAAAGTAGGAAGAGCATCTAAGTGGCGCATGATGAACGTGATAATGTTGTTGACTATTGATATCACATGTCATGAACAAGCACATGCCTAAAGGAAGAGCATCTAACACAGAAGAAATATAATCCCTAATCCACTTCACTTCTCTCCAAAACTTTTTTTCAACATAACGTAATCCAAAAAATTCCAGTAGGCTATCTCATAAGCTTTAGAGAAATCAAACTTAAGCACCACTCCCACTCCTTTTTTTTTTTTTTTTAACCCCATGCTCAACCATTTCTTTAGCCACCAAAATCACATCATAAACAAATGCCATTTGAGTCTTTGCAACAGTGTGGTGCAAGTTCTCCCTCAACCAATTAGCAAGTACTTTTAAGTTATCTTGTACAAGCTAGTGGTTAAACTTATGGTTCTAAAGCCTTCAAGAATTTTGTGGAATTTTTTGTCAATATTTTGCATTTTTAATTGAAACATCAAACTTTATCAACTTTTTTCAGCTTTTTTTTACTGTGAAATGTACTCTGTACTTCTATGTTTTGCAATCAATATAATTTTGGCAATTAATTTTTTAATTTTTTTTTGAAACATTGGTTGTAAATGATAAAAAGCATGTGGCAAGTATATGTTCCATGTAATCTGGTACATGTTTGCTTGGTATCTGTATGACCATAATAATGTTCCTGTAGTGAAAAAAAAAAAAAAAAAACATTCGTGGAAATCAGGTTCACTATATTAATATTTGCTTACAGATACTTGGAGGATTTTTTATCAGTTGGGCTGAGCAACCAACTCGACTCATTTGGTTCATATGAGTATAAAATATAATTTCTATATGACCTATTGGCATGACACAAACTTGACATGTAAATTCTAGGGTTCGCCTTTATCATTATTCATTTGTCATCCCAAAGATTGAATAATTCATATAGTAGGTTTTTCCCAATTGAAGGTTTTCCCTTTTATACTTGGTGCATGATGAACATGATAATGTTGTTGGCTCTTGATATCACATGTTATGAACAAGCACATGCCCTCAGCCATACCTAAAGGTGTGGGCAAAGATTTATTCAGCGAAAACTGAATGTTAGATGCTAAACCAGGATCCTTACCTTTAGATATTGATATTTATGCATAGGTTAAGAGCATAATGTTATTGAAAAACTGAAATACATTATTGGCATTTAATTTTGAATTTAGTTTAATTTTTATTTTCATAGTGGATACACCTAGCAAATAACATTTTTGGTTTAAAAAAACGCATGGCAAATAATGTTGGACTTGATTTCTGATTGTATTTGATCCACACAATTTCTTGAACAATGACTTGTATTCATCTTGTTTCTTTCCAACCTTGTTAAGAGGCTCTCTTCTTATCTTTTTTTAACAAGTCCATACAAACTTGGGTTTTTTTTCCCTTAGACTCCCAATCTTGGGCTTAAAATTATAAGAATTTGTATAGAGATAATTTGTAGAATTCGTTGCCTGATTAGATCTGCATTGTCTACATGTCCCTAAGTGTTTGTGACACTATTTTGAAGATGTTAATATTGATGGTTGCCATTTTCATTGCTTCACTTAAATTATTTCTTAGAGGTCTTATACTTTTGAAAGCAAACTCATTTCTACTGTTGTTTTCTTTTCCTCTTCATTCTTTACTACTTCTTTAGGAATATATATTGTAAGTTCAAAATTTTGTTTTTGAACAATTTATTTCAAGTAGATGCTTTGCTTTGACATGTAAAATGGGGATGAAATGCTCGTCATTTTATCACAGCTAGTTTACAAAACAGTTGTTTTTTTTTTTAATGTTTTTCTGTATCTTTATGCATGCCATTGATTTGAATTATAATTCCTTCTGCAGCAATAGTTCACTTTGGCTTCTTGGTGTTACAGATACACAAACTAGTGGACATTGCCCGTTGTGTTGCCAAAGTAAACTCCAGTGATTATGGTACTTTGGAGTATTTGCTTGACCGCTTAGAAGACCTAAAATATGTTATTCAGAACAGGAAGGTGGATGCCCTCATTGTGGACACATTTGGCAGAAGGATAGAGAAGCTACTGCAGTTAGTTCAATTCTTTCCACATGTTTGATCCTCAATTGTTCTCTTCAATTTGAAGATAGAAGCCCATTTTTGGATCCTGAGAATATTTTAAGGGATACTTACCAAAATATTTATTCTTAAATGTTGTCTTGATTATCATTCCTTTTGTCTTGACATGCAGTCCTTTCAAATATGAGCTTCCTTAGCTTTTAATTTTAGAAGTTACTAAAGTATTTTCAAAATCCACAGGGAGAAATATGTGCATCTATGTGGACAAATAGATGATGAAAGGGCCGATTCATCAAGTATCATGGTTGATGAAGATAGTTCAGCTGAAGATGATACTGTCCGTAGTGTGAGAGCAAGCCCTTTGAATGCAAATGGAAAGGACCGAACATCTATAGAAGACTTTGAAATCATAAAACCTATCAGTCGCGGAGCATTTGGACGTGTTTTCCTAGCAAGGAAAAGAGCAACAGGGGACTTATTTGCCATAAAGGTATCAATGTTGTATATCTTGGAAAGGGTACTTTTAATACTTGAAATTAACACATGCCTATTTAAAACATTTGATATATTGTTAGAACTAGTAAACTCATAGGTGATTCCCAAGGTCGAACTGGTTAATTTTTTGTGCTACATAGATTCCATCTACTAGTTTAAATTAGTCACCATCCAGCTCTTCATCATTATATCATAGTTTAAGATCCAATTATTTTGATTTATTAATACATTATGAGATGCCATAATGGTGATTAGAATTTAGAATTATTAGTTAACACAGAGTTTTGGAGATTCACTGTGAAAAGTTGTGGCATGGAAAGGGGAAATTTATGGTTGTAATTTCAAAGTACTTGGATGATGCAGATGAGTGAACCAAAAGAGATCTCTTATTGCAAGAATACTATAACACCCGGATTCTCGAAACATTCACAATTACTACATTGATCTCATATTTAGAGATACATATACATACATATTTTTTTTTGTCATATGACGTCGTCGAGAATTAGGATATTATTTGTTTCGTACATCAATAATAATTCTCATGGTCCCATCCTAGAAAATCATATAAGTAAATAAACGAATAATAAATAGATTTATAACTAAAAACATGGGATAACATATTTGTTCAATTTACCCCCATAATAATCAAACTAACATCTGGCCCTATAGCCGAGTTTCAAATAATAATTTAATGAATAAAATAGTTAACGATGATTTAGACCCATACCCTACCGAAATAGGAAACAACTCTTAATTTAGAAATAACCTTGTCAGCGAGGTCTACTACTATTAAACTACTCTATGGTGTCTCGTCGACGCGAGCTTTCTCTTATTAGTTACCTGAAAAATAAGAAGTGGGTTGAGCTCAAAGAGCCCAGTGGATCATACACAATACATCTCGAGCATTATTAAAGTCAAAGCACAAAATATGCAAACACTTATTAAACATTAGGTGTTTCAAGCAATTTAATTATTTTTCAATTAACATTCAGACCGAAAGGACCATCCTTGGTGTTCTCATCAAAACAACAAGCGTCCAGTGCTAATGACAAGGAGGGGTCATACCCATCATCTAATGTTTGGGAATTAGAGTCCAACCCAGTATTCAATTTCAAATATAGTATCAACTTCATAATTTGAGAATACCCACAGTAATCAATTATGATTCACTGAGTCGGTACGTGGTTCGGTTCTTGATTACAGTGATCTTAAAGTGTTTAACAAGATCAAGTGTTTAGTATGCTTAACGTCTCATATTTTCCACATATAACTTAAAAATATTGTGAAGACATGAATGCAGTATGCACACGATTATAACACATATTGTTCAACGCATAAAACATATCACCCATCATATCATACATGCATGAATTCAATCAATCACAATTATGACATAATCATACCCTAGCATGCTCCTAGGTATTCAATCAAATAAGCATACAATCATATTCTATATTTAAAACTAAAATAATACGGAAGAGCATGGTATTCATTTCCACCTTGTTAGTTGATTCCCTTGCGTTCGTGGACCGTTGTCACAACCGTCTTGAGTTCTCAACTTAAAATATTTTTAGAATTATCATTGTCAACTCATAATTCTAATATACCCCAAATTTATATAACTATTTATCTAATTATGTGTATATATCTATAATCAATATTGTTTTTTTTTTTAATTATTACCATACTATATGTAATATGCTAGATTGTAGTTACTATTTGTTATTTGATGTAAATAATGTATACGTATGTACATAAATAATACGTGTAGACATATCCATAAATAATACACACGTATATATAAAAATATAAACAATATACTTGTTTGCATTGTATTTATATAAATTTGTTTACATGTTACACTCTCCAACCTACAGTTGGTTGTTATGTAATTTATAAATATGCATATTATATGGGTTTTGAGGATATTTACATATTTATATTGAAATCAGTTTCTGAATATCCTTACATATATATAATATTGTTTATAATCCGTCAATCTGTTATGCCCATTAGCTACAATCAATCTGTTAATATATACATGTATCACAGATACAATCAACTATCAACTTGAATATCAACCCACCTATTAATATATATTGAATTCAATCTATAATCCATCTCTAATACAATTCCCCATCTGTTGCTGTTGCTTATATATTAATTCATTAAATCACTCTATCTAATGTAAACCAGTTTGGATGTATATATGTAGCCCATTTGTTAACTGATTATATATTATAAAATCTGCAACTGATTTTTTATATGTTATAACATATGTTAACCTATTATCTGATTAGATAAATTACAAGATCTATTCACTGATTATCTCAAATTTCTTTCCGTCTCATATGTAAATATATATATATATATATATATGTAAATATATATATATGTAAATATATATATATATGTAAATTTCTTTCCGTCTCATATGTAAATATATATATATATATATATATGTAAATTTCTTTCCGTCTCATATGTAAATATATATATATATATATATATGTATATAGACATATACACTCACGTTCTTTAGAATTTAACGTATAAATCTCGTTTCTCCTTTGTATATATATTTCACCTGGATTATTTGTACTTATTTTTTTATTTATAATTTCAATCTATCTATTTTTCAACCAATTCTTAAAGAATGTAAAGAAAAGGTGAATAAACTTGTACCTTTAATTTTTAATTCGCTCTTCGAATGCGTTCTAAGTACTCCATTGATGGCTTCTAGATGCTCCTTTGCTCTTCTTTTGCGGCTATAGGGTTGTAGAAAAATTTAGAATGCTTTTATAAAAGAAACTAGGGTTTATATAGAGAATTCTACGTAGTCTCCCAGTTGTATCAGAATAGCTCGTTCTCAGTTGTATTAGAATACGTACAATGTAGTCTTCCAGTTGTATTAGAATACGTACAATGTAGTCTTCCAGTTGTATTAGAATACGTAATTTTATAATATTTATCTGTTTATTTATATATATTTTTAATTATTACAAATATTCTAATTCTAAGTTAAAATGTTACATCATAATGCAACACACTCTTTTTTCTTTGTGCCACACTTGATTGGTCATTTTACCCAATACAAATATTTACATGAAAAAGATTTGTTAAGTACGAATAAAAAGAAGACATGGAACATTAAGGAAGATAGCATTGACATTGGACACTTTCATATTGGGTATGCATAAAGGTTTGACTCAAATAATCTTTGAGGTCCTAATGGCTCCAACGCATGGAACCCATATTTGGCTCTGGTTCATGTATTTCCAATTCAAGTCTGTGAATTGAAAGTTCTTGCTAACCTCCAGGTCTACTTGAAATGATTCTCACATTGAGCTTCCCAGTAGGATTTCTTCTATAGTTGTATTTATTTTATTGCAAATCATCTTTGTGCTGATACTGCTAATTTCAACGATGTTTTACCTATTTCCCCTTTCCCAAGTAGGATATTTCCTTTTGCTTCTTCCTGATGTTTATTTTATTTTTAGATTTCCATTGTCAATGTGCAAGTCATAAGTTCTTCCCAAGATTAAATTTTGGTGATCATGTATTTCTTTGGTAATTACTTCTAAACAATTATATAACACACAATATAGCTTCTTTCTTGAAAAACATAAAAATAAAAAACAAGTACATAAGCACACTTCAGTACACAAACTGTGCCGTAGCTTATTTTTTTAATGAGAATTTAGAAGATAAATTACAGTCGTACAAGTTAATAATGCTAATTAATGTAATGAGAATTTTTTAGGTCCTAAGGAAGGCTGATATGATTCGTAAAAATGCAGTCGACAGCATTTTGGCAGAGCGTAACATCCTTATATCAGCTCGCAATCCTTTTGTAGTGAGTGGCACCACTTTCATTTAACTTTGTGTAGGACATAGTCTGCAGATTTTTTTTTCCTCCTAAATTTGATGTTTTATCCAATGATGAGCAGGTCCGGTTTTTCTACTCCTTCACATGTAGAGAAAATCTTTACTTGGTCATGGAGTACTTGAATGGAGGAGACTTATACTCCTTGTTGACAAATTTAGGCTGCTTGGAGGAAGATATGGCACGTGTATATATGGCAGAACTTGTAAGAATAAAGTTCATCCCTTTCATTTGCTCAAAAATTGGGAACTCAATATTGTGACTTCTTCATAGTTAGAATGGGTCTAAATGATGTAATAATTGACTCAATGTTTCTGAACTCATGCAAATGGGAATAAAGATGTCTATAAATTTACTACAAAATTCATTTATATGGATATGTTGCCACTTAAAAATGACAATTGTCCTTTTCTTTTGTTTTTTAAGTATTTTTCTGTTTTTACTGTTTTGGTTGACAGGTTCTTGCATTGGAGTATCTGCATTCATTGAATGTGATTCATAGAGACCTAAAGCCAGACAACATATTAATTGCTTATGATGGTCATATCAAGGTCATTACCATGTCGATTCAATTGTTATTGTCTTTAGATTATTTATATTTATGGAAGGGTGAAATAATATGCCATTTTTTTTCTTTATTCTTTTCTCTTGTATGGATCCTCGTCATTGTATATTTAAAAAGCAAGCTATGTGAAAGAACAGCAAGAATAGATCAGTAAGAGAATTCATGTCTATTCATCCTGATTTTGATTATTTATGGATCGCCATCTTTGATACTTTGTCCGTCCATGTTTGGAGAGTGTTCAAGTTCTTCACAATCTATTACTTGATTGTACCATTCTTGAAACCCCTTATAGGATTTCGTTGCCATGGGATTCTACAAGTTTGTTCACAACCAATTCCTTTTTTCTCCATAGTCACAACCGTAATCCTTCTGTCTATCTGCCATCATATTCTTATTGATGGAAAGCTCCAGTGTCAAATAAAATCAAATTTTTGGTGTGAGTTACCACCATTGGAAAGCTAAATACAAGTGACTGATTATGGAAAAACTCCCACCCATGGTTCCCTCACCTCAGTGGTGCTATCTATGTAGATGGGTTATGAACCTGTCTAGCATTTATCTCTGTGGTGTTCTATCACAAGGGACATTTGGCATAGGTGGACCACAATTATTGCAGTGCATGTGGAGGAGTGCTCCAAGTGTGTCTTACTTCCCTATTGTTGATGCACTTTGTGGTGAACTCATGAAAACAACCGAGGTTAGTTACCTTGGTAACGTGTATGTAGTCTATGAGAGGTGCGGGCTTTGAGTTTGATTAATTTTAATCTTTCCCAATTATCGATATTATAGCTCTGAGAAAGAAAAAAGAACTAGCTCAGTTTATGCTTGTATTTTTTTTTTATTTGAGAAAGAATGTAAATAATCTTTATTAGCTATACAAACTGAATCTACATGCCAAAAATTACAGTCCAAAAGTTTTACAAAGCTGTGTCCAAAATTTGCCTGGCATTCATTTTACATCAAACTGTCCATTCAAGCCCATTCCCCTAAACTATTTTTAAAAGGCATAGCTCCCATCCTAACATCTAGTTATGCTAAAGTGATTTCAAAGAAAAGGAACAATAAATAGGAAAAAAAAAAAAAAAACAACAACAACTTAAAGCTTACTCTAGCAGTTCCAAAACATAGATCTCTCTTAAATAATTCAGGTTAGAAGTTTAACAATGAAAAAGAACTATTATCTTTATTCTAGAATTAGTTGAGGTGTTCTGGGAAAGAATAGGACAATATAGCACCTTAACAGCGGTTAGGTTGAGCTTTGTAATCATATATATGAGGCTTAAGCCTCACATATCATTGAGGCATAAGCCTTATGTAGGTGAGGCATGAGCTTCAAGACAGCATTGTTGAGGCTTAAGCCTTGAGGCAATTTTCATAGCCTTGCGAGGAGACAGGCCTCAATGCATAAGTCTCAATGTGTTGTTAAAATTATGGTATTGTGATAGATCTACAAAGTTGACAATAGTGATAGATGTCTAGTTATTGGATCAATGAATGGTAGAAAAAAATGTCAAAGTTGAAGTTATTAAGAGGCTGCAGATGCTTTATAAGATGCTCTGTCTCATGCAAAATTCTTAGAAACTAAAGAATTGTTTGTGGGCTAAAAGATGTTATTAGACCCTAATAGTTGATATGATAATGAAGCTACATAAGAATAAACTATGTTGATTGACTGATGAATCTCCAACATATTTTTTAAAAAATGTATTATATTGGTTTTTTAAATCCCAATTCACCACTAAAATAAAAGTTAAAATTTTTTTTCTAGGGAAGCTCAATTTCATGGCTATTATAGAAAAAAAAAAAAAAACACCTGAGAGGGGATGGGGAGCAGGTCTTATTCTTATAGTACACTTAGAACAAAATAGTTATCTTTCAGTTATTGAAAAAAATGTGCTGTTAATATATATTTATTCAGCAATCTTTGAAAATCTCTATTTGCTCAAGCGTACAAATAATAAAGGATGAATAACCAACATATAGTAGAAGCACAGCTGTAGACATGTTATGATTGAAGGGAAAGTGTTCAGAGATTAGATGAATCCATTGTGATCTTGAGGTCACACATTGGAACTCATAGCCTTTCCAATATGGAGACAATGCTGTAAACTTACCGTTCCTTTTCTAGACCCCATTATGTTGAGACCCCTCTCCATTAGACATACCATTTAAAAATACAACTTTAGTTATTCAACAATTAGATTAGAAAGAAAAAATTACTAGGATATTTACATGCAAAATTCAAAGGGGGAAAAATGATGTGTCCCAATTGGGAGAGGATTTTTTCGGTATGAACAGTAAAATATATACAAATGCTTGCAGTCATGGTGTTGTGGTTAACTGAGATAGTAGCTCAGATTGTTGGTGCACTCACTAAACCAGGCCCTCAATCTCTAAAAGATACTCGTCTGAAAGTGATTGCTCAGCTAAGGATCTCACTCTATGATCTTACAACCCTCTAAGAGAATAACACTTAACACACGTTCGGATGGATGTCAAACTAAACAAACACTTGGGGAGTGCTCAAAGGAACTTGGAGCTGTTCTGTTTGGATGAGTATTGAAACTTGCAATTTGTAGCAGAACCGGAAGTGAATATTCTCTTTTCTTTATTTTAGCAAATCAAACAAGCTAATGAATGAGACTGTAGGATTGGACGTGTGCTCAAATTGGGCTTTATAGAATTCAAACCAGACGTTATGTTTGAATCCCACAACGTGTGGGACTTTGAGCATATGCATCTTGCACTGGGTACAATAATATTCCATCAACTGGTACTCACACTAGTCCTTTGTGCCAGCTCAAGTGATTACTTTTCTTTCCATTAAGGTACTTTGATGTCCTTCCTTGTGCCACAAATTCTCCATCCATACTTTCTAGGGGTCTAGAACTCAGCTTATTTTAGCAGTGCTACACTTATTTGTCATTTTATATATTTGTTTGATTGGTTTAGATCTACCAGATAGTGTTCATAGAAGAATCTTAATTCATCCACCATTGGTAATTCTTTTAAGAACAATCTCAAATGTTCCCGTCAATCAGTTAATTAAGTGAATCTGACTTAGCATATTCTTTGTTTAGCAATCATCAGTCAAGTGTTCCACTTATGACTTTGCTTGAAGTTGCGATTTATGAAATGTTTAATGAGTCTTCATATAAAGTTGTACTTCAGATTTATTTCTTGAAGGGGAACCTAAGCAAATGGCAAGACTTATCGCATGTAACCTGGTGGTGTAGGTCCAAGTTGTGGAAAAGGCGTCATGTGATGCAGTTAATGGCTAGATGAAATAGACCTAAAGTGGTGTAACCCCTCCTCTGCATATCATGGAACGAAAATTCGATTTCACTTCAAACTTTAACCTTCGAAAATCTGAATTAATTTGAGTAATTCAAGAAATTCGAGAGAATTTTGGTAAAGATTCGAGAGAATTTTGGTAAAAATTCGTCGACTTAGAGAAGTTCAAAAAACTCTATAAAAATGCTAAAATATGTATATTTTTTATTAAAAATGATGAAAACAAATAAAAATCGATACATTGCACATATCAAAGGATAAATATAATGGTTTCAAAGATGTATTTGAACATTAACAATATTTAATGTCCATAACACATGTTAAGACTTTAATATTATTTACTAAAGTATTCCATGAATTTCGCAAAAAATCACCGAAATCTTCGCCGAATTTTGTCAAAATCTTCGAAAATCTTTGTTTGCTACTTTACATTCTACCAAGCTTAGCTTATTTTATTAATTTATTATTTAAATATATTTTTTAAATCTTATCTTATAAGAAAATAGCTTTGAAAATACTTTAAATATATTTTTAAGCTTTTATCTTATTTTAACTTTGCTTATTTGTTTGCTTTTTTTTCTTATCTTCTTGGTAAAACATGTCAAATGGTTTATAGTTTGTTAATTTGTTAAAAATCTAGACTTATTTTGCTATGTTAGTTGATGTAGTTGAAAATAAAACATAATTTTGTAAAATTTTTAATTGATTTTCTTGCATGTTTAAATTAAATGTGTAGATCATTGTCAAATTTCTTGAACTTTGTCAAATTATTTTAGAGAATTTTTGTAACTTCGATTTTACCTCTACTTCCTACTTCGATGGTCGAGAAAAGGGAAATAATTCGTAGAATTTCGCTAAATTTCGGGGAATTTTCAAACCATGCTGCATATAGGTAGGAGCTTTGTGCATTAAGTGGCCCCCCTTCGTTTGATTCCAATTTATTATTTTGAAATTATTGAATTTAGGATCTGCTTCATAGATCCAAATTAATCTTAGTCATTTTCTTGTTTTATTGACCTAGATTGTGTGGTCTACACATACCATAGACCAGGGGAGGTCCCTTTTATTCATCATAACCATAAGTGAAGCAAGAGGTTGAGGCATAATATTGATCTTCCAAAAGAAATTCTTTATTCATCTAATAGTATTTGCACATTAGTTATGGTCCTATTATGCATGTATGCTTACACAAATTGCAAGATTTGGGATTCCAATACTTCTACATTGAGAAGATCTATTCCAAATGCAAAATCATGACATCTGTGCCACAATGGAGCAGCCTTAACTATTGTCTGAGGCAAGATAGTGACTCTCATTGGTCTGTTTGCTTACAATATGAAGCCCTTTTACGTTGTTCATACCAATGATTTATATTCCTTTTGTTCTTGACTTCTACAGTGTTTTCTAATGTTAAATTGGACTTCACTATCCTAAGTGTTTTAACTGGTCTTTTTTTTTTGAGACATTTCTTTGACACTTATGTGTAACTACTGTATTTGTTTTCACTTATCATAATACCTCTAATCCCTTCTGTTACAGCTGACAGATTTTGGACTCTCAAAGGTGGGGCTTATCAATAGCACTGATGATCTATCTGGCCCTGCAGTCAGCAACACTGTTCTTGGGGATAATGAACCAAAAACTGTGGCACAACAAATGTTGAATCGTGAACAACGACAGAAGCGCTCAGCTGTTGGTACTCCTGATTATTTGGCACCTGAGATACTTCTTGGAATGGAACATGGTTTGTATTTTCATTGTTTACTTGAAATGATCTGTTTACCAGAAACAACAAGGCCTTTATTTATTTATTTATTTTATATTTTACTGTTTCATTTCCTTTCGTAGGTAAAACAGCAGACTGGTGGTCTGTGGGTGTGATTCTTTTCGAGCTGCTTGTTGGTATTCCACCATTCAATGCAGATCATCCACAGGTAAGCCATTTGTTGCACTTGAAAGAAGTGATCCTGGGCAGGTTAGACTTTGAATGCCTCATTAACGTCAGTAGTTAACAGTTAAATATTTGTCTTAACACATTTGAGCTTTCACCATTGGATCGAATAAATAGCTAGGTTGCTAATCATCCAATTTTTCTCTACTTGGTGCTAAGATTTTCTTGTGAAAAGATTCAGCTGAAACATGCAAATAATATATGAAAACCTGCAATGCTTATTGTACATAATATGTGACTATTGTTTAACAATTTAAAAGTCAATTGGTATACATTACACCATTTGCTAAAATAATATATCTAAGAAGTAGTTCTCAAAACTATGTAAAGGAACACAAATTTGGATCCCTTTGTCTGTCCCATTCCAACAGGGTGATCAGCATTAAGTTATGCTTGCAAGCCATAATGGTGAGCATGCTTGTGGAATTACATGAGCAATAATTTATAATTCTCTAAGCAGCACAAATTCATTGGAGTGAGCTTGTAATGAATGTGAAACTATATGTTCACTTCAAGAATGGATATCATTGTCAACTGTGTCCAATGCAAAGGCATGAAGCTGGTATCAAATCACAAATCGCTAATGGTGGTTGGATACAAGTACTACGTCGTAAATTTTTCTCCATTTTCAAAAATTATGAAAATACTTTGATTCATGCTAAGAAAATCTTAAAATAACACTAGAATCATTAATTTAATAAGCATTGCAATACCTTTTTCTTATTTCTTCCTTTCCATCCTTTTGGTATTTTTTTTCCTTTTCTTTCTTTGCTATAAACTATATAAGAGCGAAGTCACATCATATGACTCAGTGATACAAATATTAATATTGCTGCATTTTTGAAGGTGATGTTTCATTCTAAAATACAGAGCTCTACTAACAGTTTTATTATTTTGGTGAACCATAGAATCACGCTTCCAAGGTTTTTATTTTTTAAGCTAATTCTCACTACATTGACATAGATATAATGTGATAAACCACCCAAAACATCAAGTTCCACAACAGAACAAAAAAAAAAAAAAGAATTGTATTTGAAAAAAAGAGTATGGATACTAACTATCAAACAGTTCGACTATTTGATCTGTTGAAAAACTATGCAACATTTTGTTTTAATGAAAAAATAAGTTAATTATTAATGGAAACAAAGCCTTTCTCTTAAGCTTAGAAATGCACAATGGAGATAAATTTCAACTTTTTAAAAGCTTAAGTTTTTCCTATTGGGTTATTGAGAAGCTGGAAAATCATTAAAAAGTAATAGTTCTTAAGATTGTTAATAATCAAGTTAATTTAAAGTTTTTCATTAAATATCTTAAGTAAATTTGAATCTTGTGATTTTTGTTGTACCATAAGATTTTACCAAAAAGTCTTTTTTTTTGTGAGATTTATTTGCAAAACTGAAATGTAACAGGTACAATTAGACATGAATGTAGCATTCAAGTCAAGATTGTACTAATTTAATAACTGTTGCTAAATGCACTTTGTCGCAAGTTTGTTCTCTTCTGCAATTTCTATTTGAGTAACCAACTTCTTGGAGAGGTTGAGGGAGTCCGTTGAAGATCATAATGGAGTTGAGTCAAATGTGTTATGCTTCCATGTAACTGAAGTTGAAAGAAATCACTATCTTGCTTTTGTATACCATTACTCACCAAAATGATCTACTGATTCTACCTCGCTTGAGAGAACTCAATTCCAAAGGTTAATGATGATAACTCTCTTATCGGTTTTAAAAAGTGGGGATCAGGATTTTAATTTTAATTTTTTTAAAGAAAAAACAAATCCTGATTGTCAAACTCATCCTTCATGATACAAGTTAGAGTGTCAAACTCATTGTCAAGCACATTATCTATTTATTCCTAAGCAGGTTGCTGAAAAGAAGGGCACTCTTATAAGTTGAAATTTCATGTGTGGGACCACTAATGCCATTTAGGAGGCTTGAAAGAATCTTATTAAGGAAACAAATCCTTGACATTGAAAAAAAAAACATTAGCTACTATGATATTGTGGTCAGAGAATATCCAATACCTGTTTTGAGCAGTAGTTCTCATTACTCCATTTTACTTACATAAATATACCATCTGGATTAACATACCTTCTGTGGAACAATGGAAGCACATAAAGGTGTTCAATTTTATGGTCCCATGCTTATGATCTAGTTTACTCTCTCAAATGACTTGAACTAGTATATGTCCAACACTGTTTACTGCTATTACTTTACTGAATCAAATTTTAAATACTTATTCATAATGTTCAATATACATCGACGATATTGTTATATTTGCTTTAAGATCTTCTATAGTTAGCTTATACAGCTAACATTAATTATGAACTCTTGTGCTGTATTTGGCAGAAAATATTTGACAATATAATGAATAGAAATGTAAATTGGCCAGAGGTACCAGAGGAGATAAGCTATGAAGCACATGATTTGATTGGCAAGTAAGAATTATGAAAAACACTCAGTTCTTTTCTTCAATAACAAATGTCATGCTTATGTGGGGCTCCTTATAAATCCTAATAACAGTTAATAGAAATCTAATCCGTGAGAGTTGCTCTATTACGATTCTATATGATTCATGAAGAAATTATGAATGATTATTCAAATGTCATCAACAACTTGTTTGCAACTTGTTTGTACTCTGTTAATTTCTGGTTGTCTGGTATTAACCAAGTTCCTTGATTTTTGTCTATTAGTTCCTTTATATCTTTGAAATTGTATATATATCTGCAACTATAAAGAGGCTTATAAGTAAATTTATTTTTCTTCTTCTTATCTAATTATTATTATTATTATTATTATTTTTTAAAGATCACAATTCACAGTTGAATTTGTGAAGATATGAAAAGCTCAACTAAGTTTTTTCCCCAACTACATGGAATCAACTACATGAATCTGCTTTCTCCACTCCTCCCTATCAAAGGCAAAGTTGGCATTTAAATTACTAGAAGTCAAATCTTTCTTTGTTAAGCCACTTTTCCTAATTGGTGCATCCAAGTGCATATGTTGCATGGGTCCAAACCACCATAATTGGTTCTATCTCATTTTATCTCAAATACAACTATTTCTAATATTTCCTGGATATGTTCTTTTCTTTTCTTTTTTTATTTTTTATTTGTTGGGTCAAAATTGCAATGTCAATTTAATAATTGCAATTTTGATCTGGATTTTGTAACTTTATGAAATTGACATGTTTTTGTTGTTAAAAAAGGCAAAATATAGGTGTCCTAGATTTATTAATTACCTGTTTAGCAAGGAAGTTAGATTCATTTATTAGTATGGTTTTTCTTTCCATAAGTTGGGGCCATTTAGTAACTGTAGGCACAACAGTAAACTAGCAGAATGATTTTTTCTGGGATGTCAAGTTGCATGTGTTTATACCAACCTTTTCATTGGACTCAGGTGTGATTCTAGGGTTTTGTATCGTCTGGACGTGTGCAACACTTTGTGAGACACTTGAGAGAGTTTGTGATTTCTTTTGATCATACTCCATGTCATTTGAAGTCCTTTGGTGAAGGCAGTCTGTGTTGACTTGTTCGAGATTGAAGGCAGTTCAATCCATGTAGTTTTTGTGAGGGGATCTCGTGTAGTGTCCACTGTGTTTCAAATATATATACATTTTTTTTGAAAGTGGAGACTATATATTAATTAATAATTAACGAGTACAAAATATCGGATGAGGTATCCGGACTTAATTACATAGTAAAGGATTGAAGTATTGTTCCCCCTTTACACATCCATTCTCCAAAAGTGTATCCCTTCCCGAGATTAGTACAAGATATCCATGTTGCAAACAAAACCTTAGACCTTTCCCATATCATCCGCTCTGAATTTGACGTCCCCAAAAATAGTCTTTTGTTCCTTTTTTCCCAAACGGCATACCATACCGCTAACAAAATCATCTTCCAATATTGACTAACCCATCTTGTTCCTTCATTGTCCGAAATCTGAAACCATGTCTCTTTTTGAGGAGGAACTATGTGATGGCACTGTTGAGTCCATTGCCGCCAAATCTCCCCTATCACCTTGCAAGATCCGAACATGTGCTTCATGTTGTTCGCATTGTTCCTGCACAACATACATATAAATGGGTTAAGAACATAATTGGGGAGTCGCCTTTGAATATTTTTCATTGTTTTTAGCTTGTTGAGACTTATGATCTAAGCTAGCATTCTTGCTTTTAGAGAGGCCTTTGTCTTCCATATAAATTCTGTCGAGATGGGCATCTGCCTGTGAGTTGTAGCTGTAATCTTGTACGTAAAAGACTTTATTTAGAACTTGGTGTTCGTACCATCCTGCCATATTGGATGATCTTCTTCCCCTATGTCTTGTAATTGGAAACTATATAGAGTATTGAGAAGACCACTTAGTTCATCCATATTCTCTTCTCCCACCTCTCTATACAAGTGGAGATTCCATCCCGATTGCATACCACTGCCATCATTGGAGCCTATTCTAAATTCAGAGATTGGACCTTCCTTTTTTGTGGACAGGTTGTAGACATTGGGGAACTTATTCTTCAACTCTTCCTTTCCACACCAAATACTCCCCCAGAAATCAACAGTTCTCCTTTTCCTACTTTCCATACTATATGGGGCCGAATCTAATCATAGATCCGAGAAATGTCCTTCCACGAGGCTCTATAACTGCATTTCTTGTTCACCCCAGCTTCTCTTCCATATGTTCTGGATCCATGAATGCTGTGAATTATTTCTGCCCAAAGAGACTCTAGCCTGTCCATCATTCGCCATAACCATTTGGCTCTCAAGGTCACATTTTTTCTTAGCATTCCTCCAATGCCCAGAACACCATTTTGCACTGTCTTACACATTTGCTTTCAATTAATTGTATTTTGGCCCCGTTTATTATCTTCTTGTTTCCAAAGAAAATTTCTCTGCTGTCGTTCAATTATTCTAGCTACCTTATTTAGTAATTTAAATAAAGATAAGTAATATGTCGGCAATGCTTCAAGAATTGATTTAAGAAGGAATAGTCTTCCCCCTCGTGAGAGATAGCTCCTCTTCCATTCTGCTATTCTTCTTTTGATAGTTTGTAATACTGGCTCCTAGAAATCTATTCTATGAGGATTACCCCCCAACGACATTCCCAAATAACTCATTGGCCAATCTCCTGTAGCCATCTTCATCTCTTCAGCTATTTGAAACACCTCCTCCTTCTCAATGTTAATCCCCAGAAGTTGGCTTTTAACTCCATTAACTTTCAGTCCCGTAAGGAAGCAGAAGGCATTCAGACTCTCCATGATAATCTTCAATTCCACCTGGTTGTTTTGCAGAAACAGTAAACAGTCATCAACAAATAAAAGGTAGGTAAGTGGAATCTTGACTCGTCCTATTGTCAATACTTTCAGTTTTCCTTCATGATTAGCTTGCCATAGAATACGGGTGAGAGTATCAACCACTAAGGTATACAGAAACAGGGAAAGAAGGTCCCCCTGCCTGAGCCCTCGTTGACCATTAAGTTTGCCCCTGGGCCGACCATTAATAAATATAAAATAGTTTACTGTTTTGAGACATGCTTGTATCCACCACCTCAATAATTCCTCAAATCCTTTCTTCTACAATACAAAGTCAAGAAAGCTCCAATGTAGAGAGTCATAAGCTTTGGTGAAGTCCACTTTCAAAGGCAATCCTTGTTTTTCATTCACCCTACAATCTTCCCTTGCCTCGTTAGCCACCAAAATAGCGTTCGTGATTTGTCTGTTTTTCACAAAGGCAAGCTGGTTGTCACTCATTGTATGAGAAAGAACCACTCTTAACCGATTTGCTAGTGTCTTTGCTATGATCTTGTATAGGCTTGTGATCAAGCTTGTCGGTCTAAAATCTTTCACCTTTCAGGGAATTATTCTTCTTTGGAATGAGACAAATGTATGTTTCATTTACTTTTCTATTCACCACTGCATCACTATGAAATTCTGTCATATAGTTGAGAATATCTTTTTTGACAGTTCCCATTCATCTTGTAAAAAAGCCATGGTGAACCCGTCCGGTCCTTGAGCCTTGTTCACATCGCAATGGAATATTGCCTCCTTTATTTCTTCTTTAGTAAACTCTTTTTCCAGCCACTGTTTGTCCTCCTCAGTGTAATAACCCGGGCCCACTACGTACCGATGTTGTCCCCACCTTAGCCACCATTGACTGGGTGCAAGGTTTTGTTCTTGGCAAGACTCGAATTTGAGTCTTCCAAAAGCGTTCGGTATAATGAGACACCCTCGAATGCACATTTAGCCTAGGAATCCCCATGGAGTTAGACCGATGTGGGATATTATAATTCACGCCCCTTGGGAGCAATCTCGTCCTCGAGATTCATACCTCCAGTACACACAAAGCGGCTCTGATACCATTTGTAACAATTCAGGCCCACCATGACGATATTGTCCCCACCTTAGCCACCACTGACTAGTTGTAGGATTTTGTTTTTTGCAAGACTTGAACCTGAGTCTCCCAAAAGCGCTCAGCACATGGGACACCCTTGAGTATACATCTAGCTTAGGAATCTCCCTGGAGTCGAATCGATGTAGGATATTACAATTCACCCCCCTTAGGAGCAATCTCGTCATCGAGAGTCACACCTTTGATACACAGAACAACTCTGATACCATTTGTAACAACTCGGGCCCACTACGTACTGATATTATCCTCACCTTAGCCACCACTGACTAGGTGCAGGGTTTTGTTCTTGGCAAGACTCGAACTTGCGTCTCCCAAAAGCGCTCGGCATAATGAGACACCCTCGAATGCACATTTAGCCTAGGAATCCCCCTGGAGTCCGACCGATGTGGGATATTACAATCCAACCCCCTTGGGAGCAATCTCGTTCTCGAGATTCACACATTCGGTATACACGGCACGGCTATGATATTATTTGTAACAATGCGGGCCCACTACGTATCGATATTGTCCTCACCTTGACTACCACTGACTGGGTGCAAGGTTTTGTCCTTGGCAAGACTCGAACCTGAGTCTCCTAAAAGCGCTCGACACAATGAGACACCCTCAAATGCACATTTAGCTTAGGAATCTTCTTGGAGTCAGACCAATGTAGGATATTACAATCAAAGATTCTCTGCCATTGAAGGCCCTCAACTCTCCATTTTCCAGTTTGCCAATCTGAAAAAATTTCTGAGAAATATTCAGTAATCATCTTCTAAATTTCCTCCATTCCTTCAACCACATTTCCTTCTCGATCCTCTAACTTTGAAATAGTCGCTTTGGATCTCCTGAGAAACAATATTTTATGAAAAAATTTTGTGTTGACATCACCTTCTTTAGCCCACTTCATCTTCACCCTCTAACGACACCTTCTCTCTTCTTTACATTCAGTGGTCTGGATTTCTCCAATCAGCTGTCTTCTTTGCTCCCACAAATTTGTTTGCTCCTCACATTTTCGTCTTCTGTCCAAACCAGCCAACTGATTCATCAATTCTTTTTTCCTAGTTCCTTCCCCTGCCAACTGTCCTTTCCTCCATTGTTTCAATGTTCTTTTCAAATTCTGAAGCTTCCTCATAATTTTGTATCTTGCCCATCCCTGACTATTGTCATTCTCCCACTCCCTGTGGATCATCTCCTTGATATGAGGATACTTAAGCCATTCATTTTCAAATCTGAAAGGCATCGGTCCCCATTGAACCTCCTTTGTATCCAACATGATTGGCCAGTGATCAGACGTAAGTCTACTTAAACCACAAACTCTTTGATGGCTATACAAATCACCCCATTCCTTATTGCAGAGGAATCTATCTTAGACATGGCAGGATTCCTTCTTCCATTGCTCCTGGTGTAGGCTAAGTTCCTCAACTTCGGCTCGTAAAGTTGCATCTTTTGGATCCAATCATCAAATTTCCTTGTTATGCTCTTGGTATATTTGCTATGCTTCTTCTCAGACGAGGATCGAATCATGTTAAAGTCACCTCCCATACACCAAGGTCCTTGCACATGAGAAGAAACCACAACAATTTCAATCAAACAGTCCTCTCGACCTTGATCTTCACATGGGCCATAGATGCTATAAACCACCAATCACCCTGTCCTCCGCCTTTGAACTTAACTGTAATCAAATAGGAACCTTCCCACTTCTCCTCCATCTTTGAACTTAACTGTAATCAAAGCCAACATTAGTTTGAAGATCAATGTGTTAGTTTGTTTGTGTTTATAATTATTTAATTAGTGCAAGAGCTTTTTCATTTGGGTGTAGCCCTATAAACATAGGTCATTATGTGTGATTGTGGTACCAATCTTAACATTCCTTTTATTATTTCTCATTATTGGGGTTTTTAAGAGAAATTGTTTAATGGATTGACAATTGTTATGTAAAATGGACCTGGCAATTGGTGTAAAAGAGAGTTTATTGGGGAGATAAGTGGAACGAAGAGATCATTCGCGGAAGTTGTCTAAGATGGCTTTAATGGAGATAAGTGGACTGAAGTTGTGAGAAGAAGAGATGAAAATAGAAGAATCTTCCCACAAACTCAAAGCCAGGTCTGACAAAGAGGAGGAAAGACAACCATGCCCTAACTAAAAGAATAATTGTGGAAGGAAGAGGACAAGTGAATGAGTACAGAGAGCTACAACATGGAAGGAAGCTAATGGAAGTCTTTTTCACAAGATTTAAATGGTTTCTTGTTCATCATGATGGATAAAGATTGGAAATAGTAGAGGAAACTAGGGTCAGATGTTACAGACTCAAGCTTTTCTACAACGGAGTAGCGTGGTTGAAGGAAGTGGTGAAGATCAGCATTGAATTTCTAAGTGACGGATCCTTCAAGAAAAGTAGGAGAGGGAAGAAGTACATGCTGATTGTTAAAACCTATTCCAACAGCAGAGGAAGTTTTATGAGAGTGACCAAAACAACGCCAGCTAGCAACCAATCAGGCTACATACCAAAGGAGGAACTCTCAAGTGGATGGAGGAATCTTTTGTAGGCAATGGACATGGTGATAACGGAAGAAATCAAGAAAGGGAAAGTAGGAAGGGACAAGATGGAGAACTAAACAGAAACATTGAAGCAAAAGGGTGGAAGAAGGAAGAAAATAGAAGCGAAGGTAAAAGAGGGAAAACACGAGATGAAAAGATGAAGGGCCACATGCAAGAGAGAATGAGTAATAGAAGAAAGATGTCAGTGGCAAGGGAGAAGACCATCAACAGTTTGGGAGGAGACTAAGGATGAAATCAGTACCACTTAAGAAAGAAGCCTGAAGCTGGCCAAGCTCGATACGGTAAGGGCATTTTTGCCATGCAAAAACTAGGAAGAAGCGAGATGGATCACTAGAGGGAAAAACAAAGCAAGTGTAGCTGACTAGAGAGTCGAAAACTAGAAAGGAAGAAAGGTTGGATGGAATGAAAATCCTATGTAGGAGTTGCTAGGAAAGGAAGGAATTCCACCTTTCCAATGCTTGATGGGAACGGAATGATGGAGATGACCAAGAAGACATTGGAAGGATCGAACTTACCCAAAAAAATTTTCAAAAAGGGGGAATGGTGGAGGAGGTTTTGTGAAGGTGATGATGATGTTGGGTGGCAAAACGATAGAGAATAGAAATTGGCGGTGATGATGGTTGGTGGAGTAAGGAGTGACAGTGATTGGTAGATGACCGTGAAGGTTGGTAGGGGCTTTGGATGCGACAAGACGAAGTAGACCAGCAAAGGGTCTAAAAAGTGTGACACGTGGCATAAGGGCAGGACTAAAAATAGAAGCTAGAGAGATGGACCACCCCCATTTGGCCTATTTTAGATGGGCTAGAGAGTAGATTGCCAAAAAAATGAGGGCCCTACTGCAAGTTGTGTAGAACTCAAAAGCCTAAGAAGTCCAAGATAGGAAAGAAAAAAAGGAAAAAAATACAATTCTGTACAAAAATAGAAATAATTGCAGAAATATCGTTGTTTTTATTTTTATACATATACCAGAAACTTATTTGCAAAACTACCAGTTGTCTTCGTGTGTCGAATCTTCATCAAAAGAAAATCACCACTACTTCGGCAAAAATCGTGCAATCAAATGTTAAAAAAAAACAAAACTCAATCATCAAACTAGGAAACAATTACGAATTCTCAAAAGCTAAAATTTCGTTTTGTGTCTAACTTTTTTTTTTTTTAACAATGAAGAATGAGCAAGAATTTAAGAAATCTAAATATCGCTGAAATCAAGAAAAAATCAATAGCAGTGTTATACAATCGTTATAACATTGGTATATCTATCTTCGGCTTTCAATCAGTATAACATTGGTATATAATCAGTATAACATTGGTATACCAAAAGTTGGTATATTATTAGTATAACATTGGTATG
Organism: Tinospora cordifolia; assembly: GCA_030144865.1. NCBI lineage: Eukaryota > Viridiplantae > Streptophyta > Magnoliopsida > Ranunculales > Menispermaceae > Tinospora > Tinospora cordifolia. The sequence continues at coordinate 29,110 of JAJIYU010000031.1, read as the reverse complement.
ACGTTGTAGATGGGGGATTCCTATAAACAACTTTCTTCAAGCTTTTTACTGAACAATCATTTCTGATGATCGTCTATATATCCTTACTCCGTTTTGGGAAAATCTTTAGCTTTGAACAGCGAAGCTTCATTGCCGGAAAAGATGCAACAAACTTCTAATAAGATTTAATGCTCATGTTCAATATTGCTACATCAAAACAGTTTCTAAATAAAAAAAAATGGAATTAAAGGCAAAATATCTTTTAGTCGATTTAGGGCTTTAGCTCTCAGAAATGGAAACAAGTGAAAGGAATGAAATAGAAACTGTTTTAGTGCCAAAATATATAAATATTCCAGTATAATTGATAATATTTAATGATATATGTTATAATCGAACTTTATAAAAAACGAGCACATATTTTTGATAATATGTTTTTTTTTTGTCATTTTTTGTAATTTGCTCAAAGGAAAAAAGGTGAGGTTTGGGCCAACGAAAAGGGCAAGCCCATCTAAAGACAGTAAAGGGTTGCAAACATAGAGAAGAAAAAAGATGGGGAACCTACGAGCCCAAGAGGAGTTTGTAGAAAATGGACTGGCCAATACTACGAGTTTGATTCATCTAAGAGAAGGAAGGCAATGAAATCGAGGAAGATAGTGCAACTGAGAACAAGGACAAGGTGGAGGAGTTCGTGCTAGAAACCCATTATAGAGTGAGTTTTGAAGGACAACAGGAATTGGGGGAGTTGGGAAGTAAAAGAGACGGAGGAAAGGATGAAGAAGAGGAGGAAATAGAAGAGGAGGTGGAGTTGTAGCCACCCCAAAAAAGTTATGCTCTATTATTCTTATTCAATTCCCAACTCAAACTTCTCCCTCTTCTCCTATCATCCAAAACCTAAAAGAAGATGGAGTCATGGAGGGGAATGAGGAATGAAGAAAGCATTGCAAGGCAGATGGCTAAAATTAAATGGCAAAGAAAGGGAACACAAATACAAAATTTATATATCTAGGATTGAAGATGAGAGGAAATGGGTGGTAGCGGAACCAAAGGAGATAAAAGATATCATAGTTGACTACTTTAAGAATTTATACAACCAAAAGCCAAAAAGGAAGATGACGGTTTGGGGGTTAGATTGAAAAGTGATATATGAAGGTAGCAAAGAATGGCTAGAATGGCCCTTTGAGGAAGAGGAGATGAAAAGACTAGTGCTTGACAGTGAGGGAGACAAAACTCCAGGTCTAGATGGTTTCACAATGAAATTTCATCATGTAAACTGGAGTTGATAAAGGAGGAGGTGTAGAAGGTTTGCTAGTAGTTTTATGAGGATGGAGTCATTAACAAGATCATGAATGAAATCTATATTTGTCCGATTCCAAAAAAGGCAAATTACATGTAGGCAGGAGACTTTACGTGAATTAACCTCAGGACTAGCATGTATAGGATAATAGCAAAGATTTTGGCTAATAGGCTAAGGGAGATTCTTGGACAAACTGTGGATGAAACTCAGGTGGCTTTTGTGAAGGGTAGACAAATTACAAAAGCTATCTTAATAGCTAATAAAGTGGTTGAACAACATCGGGTTTCAAAGAAAAAAGATTCATAATGAAGGTGGATTTTGCAAAGGCATATGATCCAGTTAATTGGGGTTTTTTGAGGAAGTTTTGACTAGAAAAGGCGTTGGAGAGAAATGAAAGATTTGGATCGGGGTTGTTTGAGCACAACCAATTGTTCCATTATAATCAATGGAAGACCTAGAGGGAAAATAGAAAGGGAACAGGGGGTTGAGACAGGCTTTCCCCTTTTGTTTGCACCCTAGTGGCTGATACACTAAAAGTTTGATGAAGAAGCTATTCAAAAGTGGGTGGTTGAGGGCTTACAGGTGGGAAAGGACAGGGTACCTATTTTCCACATACAATTTGCTGATGATTGCCTACTATTCTTTGATGGCAGGAGCAGTAATTGGAGAGCCACAATGAAGATTCTCAAGATTTTCTCCAGGATTTCTGGGTTAGAAATAAATCTGGACAAAAGCTAGATAGCAGAGATGAATATGGAAATGAAAGAGGTGGAGGAAGTAGCATAAGAGATGGGGTTGAACGTGGGAGAGTGGCCTTTGAAGTATTTGGGCCTTCCACTAAGAGGGAATCCAAATAAAAGATTATTTTGGGAACCTATAGGCCAGATGGTTAAAAAAAGAGTAGAGCAAAGAACTATCTTTCAAGAGGGAGAAGACTTTTGTTGCTAAAGTCAGTGCTGGAGGCAATTGCAACCTATATCAGTTTTCAAAATTCCAAAGAGAATAGCCTCAAAGATAGAAACGATAATGGAGAACTTCTTGTGGAAAAAAGAAGATGAGAAATCAACTAGTAATGAGTTGGGAACATGTGAAAAGGAGTATAGCACACAAGGGCCTGGGGGGTGGGTGATGTAGAGACCAAAAATGTAGCATTGGCAGGTAATGCTGGTGGAAACTAAATAAAGAGAAGGATAAGTTGTGGAGGAGAATCATCAAAAGTATCTATGCAGGAATAGGTGAGGCTCACGAATTAGGAATGGATCCCAAAAACCACCTATAGGGGGGCCATGGAAGTTCATCTCCACAGTAGGCAGGAGTTTTAAGGAGCAAGTTAGTTGGAAGATGAAAATGGGAAAGAGATAAGATTCTGGGACGATAAGTGATGTGGGACCCCAACATTACAAGAACAATTCCCAAAGATTTATAGGCTGTCAACATTACAGCTTTTAGAGGGAGAAAAGTGAGGGAGGACTAGGAGAATGGAGGATGGGATCTTAAACTGAGAAGGAATATATATGAAGAGGAGAAACAAGGGGTTTTGGTGCTGCTACAAGTCCTTGAAAAGGTCACACAATCTCAGACCAGATACAATAATATGGTTGAGGACTTCATCTGGATAATTCTTAGTGAGCTCTTTTCTGAAGAGTATTTTGGAGATCTGTGAAGGAGGATTAAATGAGTGGGTCGATACAACAGAGTTTTATTTGGAAAGCTAAAGTCCTAGTTAAAGCAAAGATGTAGAGATGGTTAATAGTGTTACAAAAACTTAATACAGCAGAAATGTTGCAAGAAAAGAAAACCCTCTAAAGTTCTCTCACTGCATCAGTGTTGTTTATTTAGCGAGGCAGGTGAGGAAACCAAGCATAGTTTCTGAAGTTGTTCTCTCTTCAGAAGGGTGTGGAGCCAAATGGACGGAGAAGCACTATCAAATTGAGGCCCCAGATCAAGTTCAATATGCCATTTTCTTGACTAGCATCAGTAGCTCAATGAAGGACTATTGGAGCTGTGCCCTTTCTGCAATCTACTATCTTATTTGGGAGCAAAGAAACAAAAGGATTTTCAAGAACAAAGAAAGAAAGCTGGATCAAGTTTGGGAAAGATCAAAGATTTTTTTTGCTACTTGGGTCTCGTTGACAAAGTTAGGGAGGGGTATAGTTATGGAAATGGATTAGAAACTGGCAAAACATTCTCCAAACAATGTAAAAAAGGTTGTGTTTGTTGCTCAATCATTTCTGTTAGAATTTTAGCTGATCCATCGTGCAAGCTTTCAATCAGCTGTTATCTGTTGTGTGGAGATTCCTCATCTCCTTTTCTGAGAATTACTGAAATATGTTTCCATTTCAAAAAAAAAAAAAAGGTAGAAAAGAAAAGAAAAGACAAAGAAAAAAGAGAGTTAGGTCTTGGCGTTGTTTGCAAATGGCTGAAGATTAATCACACGCGAGGAGCATTGGTCACACGTCCTCCATGTTAGAAGGTAGCAATTATTCGTATTGGAAGACTAGAATGAAGATGTACATTTGCTAGTTGGCCAAGTTTGCTCAGAGGGTTGTGGTTGAAGGTTACACATCCAACAACGACAGATACAGAGAAGAAAGTTGTTCTTAAGCTGAAAGTCTATGGACAAATGAGGAACAAGATTACCTCTTGCTAACTCCAAGGCTCTCAACACCATTTTTAGTGATGTCGATCAAGAGCAACTCAAGTAAATTTCTACTAATGAAATTGCCGAGGAACCTTGTGAAACTCTTCAAACTGTGCATGTAGGGAAAGAATATTATTAGTGTCAAAGTTGAAATTGTTGGCGTCACAATGCGGAAGGCTGAGGTGCATAGTGAATCAAGCTTACCAACTTGGAAAGAAGTATTTGAAAGAGAAAATGGTCTAAAACCTTTGAGATCTTTGTTGTCTCAGTTTGCTGCTAAGTTTGCTGCAATAGAGGAGGCTTGTGATGTGTCAACTGTGTGGTTTGATGAGCTGATAACCTCTCTTTAGACCTATGAATAAAGGAATTGTCTTTCAAGTGGAGGTGTAAAAGTAAAAGGTGGATTATGTTGATTTTGATGAAAGCAATGAGAATATTACTATGCTTACTAAAAATTTCAGCAAAATTCTTTGAAAATTTGGAAGACAAATTAAAGAGTGAAACATAGAGATCGTGATAGAAGAAAGGCTGATAGTGAAAATAACAAATTTGGCTTGGATAAAGAAAATAAATCATGTGTAGAGTGTGGGGGATTTGGGCAAAAGCAGAGTGTGCAAACACTATGAAAAGATAAATCACTGAATAGTGCTTGGAATGATAGATAGCCTAAAGGGAGTCAAGTACAGGATGATGAAATCACTACTACATTTGTGGTTTTGTGCAATTGTGGAAGTTACTGGCATTTACAATTGTGGAAGTAACTATGATGCAGAATGGGGTTGGATAAAAGTTGCAATAGTGCATGCAATTTTTGACGAGAAAAGTGAATTTTCAAAAGACGATGTCATGAAAAGTTGAGCAACAAAGAGATACAAGAAGCTTATGGAACAATGTTTGAATAATGGATGAAAGTTGGAAAGTAAATGTTGACTTAAAGACCAAAATGTTGAACTTTCCAAAGAGAAGGAGATTCTCACATCAGACAGTCAATTAGTTGAACTGTACCTTAGGACGACACAAGAATAAACTAGAAAATCTTCTTGGAAGACTTGATGAGATATAGAAGACTCTACGAAGAATGAACACAAGAAAATGGAAGAGATTTTGAAAAGAAGAAGGTTTGCTGGTGCTTTTTCTAGCATTCACTTACAAGGGAGAAAACTTCAAGGTGCGAACAACATTCATGAAAGGTATTGCTCTACCAACAATGAAAGAAGTAGAAAGAATGAAGATGGAGACGGGGAAATGGAGATCGCATACAAGATGAATGAAGGAGTACAAAGGAAGATCGGAGACAACTAGAAGTTAGGGAACATGATACCCGCGACAATATATAGGAAGACATCCGTTAATAGATAGAGGAATGAAAGAGGAAACCTTGAGGAATAGGAAACTTAAGGAGACAACGACATGGCGAAATGGTACATGGAAGAATATTCTAACTCAACAGGAAACAGAAAGAGATGACAAGGGATGGATGGTGGTCAAACGTAGGAGGAGGAGGATTAGAGATCAAGAAAAACAAAACAGACCAGTAACACGAGTTATCAGTTACTAGAAAAAGCAAGTTCCACGTCACCATATCTGAGCTGGACACCCAAGTAAATGCAAGGTGATGAAGACAACAAACGGGGAATGGCATTACACTTCCTTCAACACGAGCTTTAAATTATTCTCGATTTGCTATTCAAAAGACTGCAAGGAGGTTATAATACAAGAGGTTATGAAAAGTCGTCACTATAACATAGTAGTCACCAAGTAGATGATCCTCTGGTAAAGAAGAAAGTGGAGCAAATTCTAAATCGGGGCATTGACACAAAACCACCTGGGGAAACCTAATCATGGAAGTATTAGTCAACGAGAGAGGCCGGTTTATCAAACTGATGAAGATGATCAACAGCCAGCTTGAAGGTATCGTCATCCCAAAGGAGACAATGACGGAGGCCTGGAGAAAGTGGAAATCGATGGATACAGTTATCCAAGAAATGACAAATAGGCAGACAAAGGAGGAGAACAAAGAGCTACAGAAGTACACAAAACAGTCAAATGAGAAGGGAAAAGCAACAAATGTTGCTGAAGAAAGCAGAAACAGAGGAGCGTGGCAACGTGAGGCTAGAGGCAATGGAAGACTATGACAAAACGCTGAAGTTGTAGTCCGAAGACAGGCGAGGGAAGGAGCGAGAAATCGGAACGCTGAGGAAAAAAGGTTCATCATCATGCGAACATCGGATGACACACCATGGAGGGTGGTGGAATGATCGATTCGACATATGCTAAAGCGAGAAATCCACATTAGTAGGTTAGGCGTGGCAAGATGGGTGCTTGACTGCCAGAGTGAAGCAGAAATGGAAGCTATACGAGCAGAGAAGTATCAAACCAGACTAGGAGGATTTTACTTTGAAGACTGGTCACAAGAGCTAATTAAAGCTCGGGTTGAGGTTGCTTGCAGAAATAGTTGGATGGGGGTTGAAGGGATACGACCAGAGAACTAGAATCTATACACCTTTGGTAAGATCGGTGAGGCGTGCGGTGGTTTGATCAACATAGTAAGGATTATTAGTTCCACCTCATCAATGGAGACGACCTTTCTGTGTCTGAGAGGGCACGAATTGGGTTTCTTACAAAGAGATTTTGAAATCTATGATGGCATTGGCATACAACAGCTCAGATTGGTTGAAGTAGAATGAAACTGGGGGATGGAAATAAAGGAACTCCGGTTGCAATTGCTAGATTAGTTCATCGAAAAACACTAGGGGAGCTTGACGATCGCCTGGAAATGGAAGTATGGTGACCGGCATTGCAATGAGACTGAAGTTCAAAACAGTGATGAGGAGGACACGACAACCGAGGAGGACATGACGGCCGAGGAGGAGGAACAAATGAGCATGCCAGGACGTGCGTTAGGCGGTGTAGCAAGGAAGATGGACAACCGAAAAGACGGAGGCAGATCAACAACTATCGAGCGGGCGGCGGGGAGTTATGGCAGGCCTAGCAGCATTAATGAGAGATGTCCTATTCAAATAAGACGAGCTAATTTAAATCCCAATAGGAGAAATGAGCAAGCTGACTGGATTTAAATATCAAGTCAGGAGATTTTGGATGGGCTTCCAATCACAAGCCCAAATAGAATGACTGGGGCAAATAAGGAAGAGAAAGGGTTGGGCAGATACTACCAAAGCCCACAATAGGAAGAAAATCTAGCCCACAAAGAGGATGCGGATGGGCCCATACTTGAAGTTTACTAAAGGGCCAAAGATTGGAAAGAACGAAGCAGGCTTGGAGTGACGGCCTACTGGGTAGCCCAGGCAGAAGAAAGTGGATCAGACCTAGACATTGATTCAAATTACAAGAGTATATCACCAATACAGAGTTAGACAAGTCTCGGACACTCCTACCACTGAAGCAAAAGGCAATGATATTGACGTCGAATTGGTGCAAAGAATGGAACAACAATTGGGAAATGCCTTGGACCAGAAATGCACTATAAATTTAGACTATCTCCCCTCTCCTTTGAGTGGTTCAGATGAGGACAGAGGAAGGTCAAACCTGCCACTGAGGTTTAACAAACAAAAGGAAGATACACAACGATCACGAGACAATCATACTCAGAAGGTAGCTATATCAAAAGGAGAAGAATAGATGACAACCTGCCATGACAAGAACGAGAGTATGAGAATCACTCAAACAGTGGAGTATGAAAGGGTTAGTGAGTTCCTACTCTCGATATATGCGTAGCTGCTCGCAGCACAATAATACTTTGGATAGAGCCTTGGGCTTTATTTCTTCATGAAGATCTTGAGTTGGAATATCCGTAGATGCAGGTCTGAGAGCAAATGAAGGGCTATAAAAAGACCCATTTCTGCTGCAAAGGCGGACCTTATCTCCCTCCAGGAAACCAAAAGATCCACAGTCAATCAGGAATTAATCACAAATTTATGGAAGAGAAGATTTGTAAATTGAGAAAGAAAATTTGGGAAGTCAAAGAGGATTGTACCTGAATGCCATTACTACATCATTCCATGGCACATTCAGCTGAGGTGTCTCAAAAGAATGAAGGTGTTATGACAAGGTAGAAGACATCACTCTTCATTTACCATGGAAAACAAGAGAAAAAGCATGCGATCTTTGAAAATGTGGATCAGAAAAGCAGATTTGAGAGGATAGCTTGCTCAGATCTCATTAAGAGAACATTGTGTTTCTACCAAGTTATTAGGAGGTGGCCAAGTGGCAGATATTCAGGGGAAACTGAGTAATCTAGCATCTGCTTCTATTGTTTCACCTATTATTATCTTTGTTGCAACTGCTGGTGTTTTTTGAAGCCTGCTGTTACACCTAGAGTTGCAACTATGAGTCCAACTATTTTGACATACTCTTTTATTCCACAGGCAAAGCTTCTTACACTGCTTGAGCACTTACTTGCTGACATTATTGTGGAACAGCTGCAAATTATGGCCATGAGGCATCATGTCAAAGACCATTTTGGTGGTGTTGATTAAGTTTGGCATTGATCACAACAAAAGTAGGAGTAATTCAGGGCAACATTGACCATTTGGAGGCCTAGGACAAAATACATAAAGTGAGGCCCTTAATTTATATATTAACAAATATATATTTTTATAAAGAATAATGCTATACATACGTTATTTTTCAACTTTTTTTTCTCTGATGGTAGCACTAATCCCCATTAGATGTTTTGGGAATTGCACATATATTATCTCATATCAGGCTATTTATACTCATCTCCAAACATCCAATAGAGTTGGGTGCCAGCATCGAGCAATAGTGTTGGCATCCAACATATACGAGGTATTTTTCTTTTTTGTAAACGTTGTGAATGAGTTACAAATATATAGTTTTACAAAATGACAAGTAGTTTAATAAATAATACATTATATCAAAGTGACCTCTTAAAGAATTGAAATATAATATCTTTCAAAATTGAAACTCAAATAAAAAAAATTAAAAAATGGTAAAACCATATTGTTTTAATTAAAAAAGTTGAACCAAGCTGTTTGTTGATGTGACAACAACACTAATATGGAAGGAAATGAATAACAAGAATAGGTAGAGTAAAACAAGCAATAGTGTTTTCCTTATTAAAAATTTTTAAAGTAAAATTTGCTTTTTAATTAATAAAAAATAGTGTCACAAAAAATATAATAAACAATTGAAAAAGACGAATAAAAGAATAAAGAAGAAGAAAATAATTAAGATGCAAAAGGTCGCGCAATGCATTCTGAAAAGGAAATTGTCATTTTTTTTCTTGTGCTATTTTGTTGTCTTGATTGGTATTTTTAATTTGAGTAAAAGAAAATGTTGACATTTTTCTTACTTTCGTGTAAAAATGCAATTGTGATTTTTTTGCTTGTGAGATATGGTTTCTTTTGTTGTATTAATTGATATTTTCATGTTAATTGTCAAGATATACTTAAGAGAAATTTTTTGGGCTTAAGAGAAAAAACAAAAAAAAAAAAAATTTAAAGGTTCTAATAAATGTCTTGTGTTAAGTAATGCTTAAGAGAAAAACCATAAAATATTAAAAAGTTCTAAAAAAATGTTTTGTGATAAAGAAGTAGCATTGGTGGGATTTGAACTCGGATCTGATGTTTTTTACATCTAAGCAACCAGCCTAACAATTTTTTAGCTAAAAATCTCAAATATCTTAAATATATCATGTTAGTTAAGCCTATTCTAGGGCCCCAAAAATCTCGCATGCAAGGTGGTCGGCCCACCCAAGCCCTAGAGTAATTGGTCGTTCTTTAAGGTTGTTTTGTCTTTTGATGTTCTTATGGCATTATTTTTCTTTGTTTTTCTGATCTCATTGCTTTACCTTGTTTTGATGTTTAAATGGGTTCTTTTTCTTGTTTTGCACCAAACAATGCCAAAGAAGGAAATTGTTGGGTCAAAATTGCAAATATTTATTTAATAATTGCAAATTCAATTTGAATTTTATAATTTTGTGTAATTAGCATGTTCTTGGTGTTAATAGAACAAAATCTAGGTCTTCAAGGTGATTACGATTATTTAGGAATTGTATCTTCGGAAGATCGCTCTAAATTAATTTTTTGTCTACATATCAACAAGGATCGCATTCGATTTTAAGTTTGCAAATTTTGTTCTCATAAGTTACGTTCACTGTTGTTAACAGTAGGCACAACAGTGAATTGGTAGTGTCTGTTTCATGGTTTTCAGGCTGGATATGTTCCTGTCAAGTGTGATTCTAGGGTTTTATTCACTCAGGACGTGTTCAAGACTTTGTAAAACATTTGAGACAGCTGGGATTTCTTTTGATCATTGTCTGAATGATTTGAAGTCCTCTGGCAAAGACAATCTGCATTGACATTTTTGAGACTAATTTTAGTTCGATCTAAGTAGATTTTGCAAGGGGTTCTTATGCGGTGTTCTGCTATGTTTTAGATATCAAATTTGGCATCAGTTTGAAGGTTATTTTGTCAGTCCATTCATGTCTATTACTGTGATTGATATAGGAGTTTTGTTAATGTAGGCATGGCCCACTGATGTTGGTCATTGTGCCAAATTACATTGCCAATATTGGTATTCTTATTATTATGTCTGGTTATTGTGGTTGTGGGAGAAATTTTTTAAAGGATTGAATTGTTGAACTTCATGTTTTCATTTGAGTGACATTTTGTTCTATAAAGCATTGGGCCTAAAAGCAGTACTATAAACCTTTTCTTTTAACTTCAAAGTGATGCACCTATCATTAATACTTAAGAACTCATCCTTTCAATCTATCCTACTTTGGATCTCTATTTCACATCCTTACATATTTCTCCTTAGTATATAAACCTTTCCACTCCTTGTTTTCTCCAGACTTCAAATCTTCATTGTCTCTTCATTTATATCTCTACTTCTCTCAAACTTTCATTTAATATATTTAGTCTTAGTCCTGCTACCAATCTTGCATCTTATAGATTCCAGCTACTCTTTCCAAACCTCTAGCTTAGAATTTACTCCAAATTTAGTTTCATTAATCAATATTACATCATCAACAAATAATATTTGAACCATCTTCTTGAATATGTTTGGCCAATTTATTCATGATTAGAGCAAAATGGTAGGGGCTTAAGGCAAATCCATAGTGTAAACCTACTGCAGTTGAAAACATGGTATTTATCTTACAATAGTTACCTTGTCATATTATTTCCATCAATTGCATGTGTCTACATGCAACTTTTTTTTTTTTTTTAAACTTAATACCCACCAAATTTCTATACGTACTCTGTTATAAGCTTTAAATTAATAAAGACCATATGGAGGCCTTTCTTCTTTTATTTACACACTTCCATCTATCCCCTTGATAAAAAAATAGCTTTTATGGTTGATTTCGCAAGTTAGTAAAGATATGCCACTCAATTAGGATTTTATGGAGAAAAGGGAGAAATTGCACAAGTAAACCTTCTTTCAACAATTCAGTCAAATGCACAGACCCCATGAAATTTTGTTGGATCATACCTTCCAATAAAGAAAAACAATAGAACATTTGAAAGACGAAAATGTTTTCAGATCACATATAAATACACTTAAACCTTGACAATAGTGTTCCCACGCATCCAGCTTTTCAATAATACAAGTCATCAGAATGGTGCTTTGCACTTCAACCAGCATATTAGCATGTCAATCCTCAATCTTGATGAATGGCACACTGATGCTTCCTAACATAAGATAGTGCTTAATGGAATGTTTGTCTAATTTAACGTGCTAGGAGCTACATGCTGGCCTTGATTATGGGACTGTTGGCTGCCAATATTGGTTATACTAAATATTGAGAAAAGCATAATTCAAAATTATGAGAGACAACTTTAAAAGAAAATTCTTTAACACTGAAATTTTTTAAAAGAAAAAATTCTTTAAAAAGAAAAGCGTAATTCTTTATCATACTAGCACTAATGCACCAGAGCCCATCAGAACTCTGCAGTAAGCGTGCTTGGGTGAGAGTAGTACTAGGATGGGTGACCTCCTGGGAAGTCTTCGTGTTGGACCTCTCTTTTATTTTTAAAAATGTCTTTTGATGAGAGGATGAGAGTTGAAGGTGGTGACCAGTATCGCACTGAGAGTAGTTGGAAAGCCACTCTGGGTGATTACAGAAGGGCTTTCATTAGAAAGGAGATAGACAAGGAAGCTAGATTAGAGGAGGACAAATGGACAAAGGTGAGACGAAGAGATTATGGTCGAACCATAAAGAAGAAGGAAGAAAAAGTGGTAAGCAAGCATGGAAAGGATATAGTTTCGATTCAAGATTTAAGACTTTTAAAGTTGAGGGGTCCACACAAGGAGATAAGGTTATAATACAGGAAAGGACCAGAACATCTACCTACGTGTTATCTATGAGTAAATGTGATCTGGAATGGTTGACCACCGAAGCGTCACTTGCGAAAAAGGCTTCGAGAAATGGAGAGTTCCAGAAATCTAAAAGAGGAGATAAATACACTCTATTTATTGAGACCTATTCCAACACAAGGGGTAGCTTTATGAAGATAGCCAAGTTACATAGGGGGACTTTTCAGAATATTTACATCCCAGAAGACATTGAGTTTGATACGTGGAATAAGCTCACCCAAGCATTAGATGACATAGCACAGGAAGACAAAATGAACAATCACCAAGTGACCAGTTGCCAAGTGAAGACAAGGTCCCACATGTCCCAAGGTTGTTCCGTCAAATCGTAAGAGTTGGTTAATATAGAAGAGAAGATAAGAGACAAGGAAGGTCCCAGGAATCATCGAAGTGGTATTGAGATGAGACGGCCTACACGACAAAAACCAGACATCTGGTCTGAGAAATTCAAAGTCATAAGACTCACAGATAGCTATAGCTGGGAAGAAGTGGAGGAGGAATTGTCTGAGGTTCTAGGAAGGGATCCACACTTGACAGTGATTGATGTTGCCAGAGCGCTGATACATAGCTGGAACGATGAGGAAATGATCCGACTTTGGGGTCCACTACACCCCCAGTTCAAGACCGAAATCCTTATAGAGGATTGGAATGACTTCGAGCTGTATGAACAACACAAAATCGCATGCAGAGACAGCTAGATAGGCATTGAAGGTATTCCAGCCGAGAAATGGGGGTTACCCTTCATCGAGCACATAGCAGAGGAGTGTGGAGGATTTCTGGATATAGCAGAGGACACTCTCAACAATAAATCAAAGGAACTAGCTTTCCTTAAAGTGAGGGGCTCTCACATGGGGTTCTTACCGACAGAGTTAGAGATTTACGATGATGACGGAGTCACTGAGCTACAGCTGTATGACCTTCAAAGAAAGTGGTGCCAGGAGGTGGAAGAAGCTAGAGAAAGTGATAGGAAGAGGGCGAAGAAGGCAAAGAAAGCCTGGAAAATGAAGAGAAAAGGACCGCCGGGGAAGGTGGAGCGACGGCGGTCAAAGGAGTTGAAGAAGACGGAGAAGGAGAATGATGATGATGTGACAACCCAAACAGCGAAACATCATCGTCGTCTCATGAAAGTCAAACAAAACAGGGTGGTAGGTGAGGTACGGTGCCAATCTAGCAGGATAAGGATGCAAACTCAGAATAGGGATGACGTGCAGAGGAGGAGCAAGAAGAAGCAGGACACTGACAAAAACAGGGCACCAGACTTCCCGCATCAGGTTGAGGACCCGAAACCCGAGTCGGAGCAGCAAGAATAGATGGAGTAGGATCAAGGGCTCGAAGATGATGGGACTGGGCCAATGGACCAGGGACAGCTGATCAAAGTAAGGCCCAATAAGGAGGGGCAAATACCCAGAGAGGAAAGAAGCCTGAGGAAGAATTTAGAGAGGCCGGAACTCAAAACCTATGCTAGAAAGCAAGCCAACAAGGACAGGTATGACAACATCTGGTTCGAACTAACAAGCCCAGACAAAGCCAAAAGAAATGGAAAGGAGATTATCACATATTCCTTTGAGTCCGAAGATTACGTCCCAGAAACTCCTTTCTCCACTCTGAAGTGGCCAGATAGGGCAATTGAAGAGGAAGGCACAGGCCTAGACACGATAAGCACTGGAGATAGGCACTAGAACCCAAGGGTACGCTCTATTATACGTTTTCCTTCACCCACTAACGACGCAGGTGCCTATAGAACCTCTCCACTGAGGCACGAGGAGGATGGGCAATGGAACAGAGTGCTAGAAGTTGGCGAATACTCAAACAAAAATGAGTTTGACAAGAGCATACGGAAGAGAATGAGGATTCTGGAGTGGACAGAGTGACTCAATTTTTGAAGGAGATAGATATAAAGCTCTTTTAGCTAGAGGATTCGGAGTAATGGACCAGGCAGGCCTTGGATTTAGTGATCCTAATGAGGATAATTTCCTGGAATATTAGGGGTTTTGGTCCCCGACAAATATGTCGCACGATCAGACGCTCAGTCCGAGCAGCTTCACCCCAGATAATCACCTTCCAGGAGACCAAATGAATATATCTCTCCCTAGAGATTATGGGTCTAGTGTGGAAGAAGAGATTCTGCAACTGGACCTCTATTCCTACGAATGGCTCAGCAAGGGATATTCTGGTAGCTTGGGACAACCATCAGATTACAGTCACTGATCAATTCGTAGGCTGCTATTCTCTCTCGATACAAGTTCGACATCCAAGCAATATTAGTTGGTGGTTCACCTCTGTGTACGGTCCCTGCTCCTCTAAGGATAAAGACTCATTTTGGGATGAATTGGTGGCTCTCTCGTCAATTCTATCGGGGTCATGGTATATAGGAGGGGATTTTAATGTTATAAGGTGTATGGAGGAGAAGAACCATTGTTCGTCTTTGTCGCATGACATGAAGCAGTTTGATGATCTTATTAATGAGTTGCACTTGAGGGATGTCGAGCTTCAAAATGCAAGGTTCACTTGGTCCAACAACCGTGATCAACCAACTCTTTCAAGACTGGACCCTTTCCTTGTAAATTCGGAATGGGATAATCTATTCCCAAACAGTCGCCATATTACCCTCCAACGTTACACTTCAGACCATTGGCCAATTTAATTGGATACTTAACCACAGCGGTGGGGTCCAACTCCTTTCAGATTTGAGCACTCTTGGATGGACAGGAAGGAGTTCAGGAATAACATGAAGGAATGGTGGAACAAGCCGTCTCACGGAAAATGGCAAGGATATAGATTCATGCAGAAACTCAAACAGCTGAAGCTAGATTTAAGAACCTAGAATAGGAATTTTCGAGATATTGATGATTGCGCAAAGGAGCTGTATCTAAAAATTTAGGAGCTAGACCGTAGAGCATAACAGGGCCTTACTACACAAGGGGATAAAGAACTGAGAGCCAAAACCATGCAGGAGATAAATACCATTGAGATAGAATCGATAGGGAGGTCAGACAGAAAGCTCGCATGAAGTGGGCCAAGGAGGGTGATACTAATTCAAGATTCTTCCATAGGCTGCTATGAATTCGGAGAGAAAGGGCTTTCATATCCAAAATCAAAGATGCACATGGAGTCATGATCGAGGAGGAGAAAGATATACAACAACATATAATCACATACTACACAAACTTATTTTCTGATGGCAAAGGGACTAAATGGGCGATTGATGGGATAGATTGGAATCCTATAGTGGAAGAGCAGAAGGATTGGCTTGAGAGACCGTTCATGGAAGAGGAGGTGAAGGAGGCGGTCTTTAGCTGTGAAGGAGAGAAAGCCCCATGTCTAGATGGATTCACAATGCTCTTTTATCAAAAGAATTGGGACTTGTTGAAGATAGATATCATCCGAACCTTGGAAGAGTTTTATTCCACGGGTGTTATCAATAAATGTGTAAACAAGACGTACATTCAATTGATCCCAAAGAAGACTTGCCCGGAGAAGGTGGAGGAGTATTGGCCTATTAGTCTGGTAACTAGCTTATACAAAATTATCGCTCGAATCCTAGCGAGGCGCCTTAGGGAGTTGATACATGTTACAATAGCATAGAATCGAATGGGATTTGTAAATCAGCATCATATTTTCGATGCTATCCCGACGGCAAACGAGGTGATTGAGGATTATAGAGTCAGCAAAAAAGAAGGTTTGGTGATAAAAATTGACTTCTCCAAGGCCTATGACTCAGTTGGATGGAAGTACCTTATTTATGTTCTGAAGAGGAAAGGCTTTGAAGAGAGTTGGCGCAAATGGATAACGGGATGCATATCCAAAGTTTCTTATTCAATCTTCATGAATGGTTAGCCAAAGGGGAATATCGTAGCCTCGAGAGGTCTTAGACAAGGAGACCCTCTCTCCCCTTTTTTGTATATTTTAGTAGCTGACAGCCTTCATGGCATTTTGCAGAGGGCAAGGCAGTTCGGGCTCCAAGGATTCGAGGTAGGAGGTCAAAAGATCTTTCTTTCCTATCTCTTTTACGCAGATGACGCCTTATTCTTCCTCAACAATAATCTGAAAAGCTTGGAGATGCTCCTAATGGCCCTAGAAATTTTTTCTTTAGTTTTTGGTCTGAAGATAAACTTCCTCAAAAGCCAAGTGGCTGGTGTTAATATTAAGGACGAAGATATGGATCTAGCTCACAAGATCTTCAGCATTCCTTTGTCCAAATGGCCTATGAAATACCTTAGTCTTTCGTTGGGGGGAAATCCTAGAAGAATCTCCTTTTGGGATCCGGTGATACCAACTGTCAAAAGGAGAATTGAAGGATAGAGATGCAGTTACTTGTCTAGGGGTGGTCGTCCCCTTCTAATTAAAGTTGTCTTAGAAGCACTTCCGACATATTATATGTCAATTTTTCAGATGCTGACGGCGGTTCAAAAGGAGTTGGATAAGGGCATTAGGAGATTTTTTTGGAAGGCTGAGGGGGTTGAGAAGGCTCAAATGCTTGTCAAGTGGCAGCAAGTTTGCAGGACCAAGGATAAAGGGAGATTGGGAGTAGCCCAACTAAAAGTCTGAAATAACGCCCTGGCAGCTAAATGGCTCTGGAGATTTTCTAAGGCCCAAGACCAGCTGTGGAGCAAGATAATAGCAAGCATCCATGGGAGATCACAGAATGGCATGATTGCGGGTTTGAATGCTAAGGTTTCGATTAGATCTCCTTGGAAGTACATCCAGTCGCTGTACTCAAAATTCATCCCTCATATCTAGTGGAAAATTGGAGATGGAAAGTGTGTCAGATTCTGGGAGGATGCGTGGTGCACATCTTCCACACTTAAAGAGGACTTTCCCCGGCTGTATAGGATTGCTCAATGCCCAAAGGCTACCTTGTTTCAAAGCTGGAGGGGGGGATTGAGGAAAATGATAATAATGGGGCATGGAATTTGGATTTTCGGAGAAACCTCAAAGATGAGGAGATTGAGGAATTGGCTTCCTTAGTCAATAGGCTTCAGCTGGTACAGTTTAACACACTACGTGATTCTTGGCGGTGGAGAACAAGTCGGGCACTTTACGACTGGATCCTGTTATAACACGTTATTAGCTGGAGAGACAACCTTTAACGGGAATTTGACACCAATTTGGAAAGCTAAATTGCCTACTACATTTAAAATCATGTCTTAGTTGATAATGCAAGGACGGTTAAATTGTACTGCTCAAATACAGAAGAAATTTCCTAGCTATTATTTATCCCCATCTTCATGTTGTCTATGTAGGCCCGTTGAGGACAACGTTCGACATCCTTTTGGGGACTACAAGGTCTTAAGGACATAATGGAGCTCTTGGCAATAGGAACTTCCAGCCATGCCTAAACCCCCAGACAGCACAAATGTTCATATTTGGATTTTAGATCATGCGGATCATTTGAAGAGCTACTGGTTGTTGATGTTTTTTGCAATGTGGGCTGCAGTGTGGGAGGCAATGAATAGTAGCATCTTCCAGAATTCTAATATCAATCTAAATAGAATAGTGGAAAGATCACACTTGTTGTTTGTAACCTGGGTCTCCTCTAGAAAATTGGGGCTAGGATATTCTTTTAGTGACTGGATGATCTGGTGGGCTCCAATTTTGTACTCTCTTTAACAGGGGGATCTGGGTTTTCTTCTGTACTTTTCTTATGTACTTTTTGCGCTTAGGCACTGGACATCTCGTCCTTTTAATATAATTATGTTTTCTTTCAAAAAAAATAATTTAAAAAGAAAAAAAAAGTCCTAATATTAACTTCTTCCCATGGAATTGATCTTGAACTTCGTATTCTTCACTTGAGTTGAGATTGATCTCTTGTTCTCTTGATGGATAGCTGAGGTATCTTGTTGTTGTCATTTATCCATCATGCCCCCAAATTAATGTTTGATAATGACTTTACATATGATTCAATTATACAGTTTCATCTACTTTTGTCAACTGAAATGAAAAAGACATAGTTAGGAGAGAGAAGAAGAAAAAAAGGACGGTAGGAAATTATGAAGAAGAAGAAAGAGTGAAGGCACGTGAAATAAACATAATCTTCAAGAGCTGGGGAATGCGTGCTTCAGGCTTCCACAGCCGTATCCAGATGCATATTTCTAAACACTTTTTAGCAAAATTCTATAATTCTATAATTTAATAAATGAACAAATGCAACATTTTGACATTCAATCACACATTATGCGTGAAGCTAGAGTCTATCCTTATATTAAACAATCTGTCCTCACTGTTACTTCCAATTCACTCCTGCTTGCTAAATAATGTGGTTTGTCTAAGATCTTAGAAGAGTGTAAGTTGGAAATATCATTCATCTCTACTAAAAGTGATTTATTTTGCTGCTCTCAGGCTGCTGATTGAAAACCCACTCCAAAGACTTGGAGCAACAGGAGCTAGGGAGGTAAATTGTGATGTAATATGTCAATGATAAATTGTAACTTTTGAGTGTAATAAAATCATGGGGAGCTCATAAACATAGCCCAATGACAGGTGAAGAGGCATCCTTTCTTCAAAGACATCAACTGGGACACACTTGCCAGACAGAAGGTTGTTGAATTCACTTAGAAATTGAAGTCAATATCATAGGTTTTTTTCACACATTCACCATACTGAAAGTGGTTTTGTTTGAGATCATCAGGCTGCCTTCATTCCATCTGCTGGAGCATATGATACAAGTTATTTCACAAGCCGTTACATATGGAATCAGGATGATGGGCATCTTACAGCAGAAGGTAGTGATTATGATGACATGACAGAATCATGCAGTATATCAGGCAGTAGCACATTCAGTAACCAACTAGATGAAGACGTACGTGTAAAGTTCTGCATTTATATCCATGAATCTGTTCAGCACCATTTTTTTTTTTTAACTTTCTAACCCTAGAGTCAATCAGGGGGATGAATGTGGCAATCTGGCAGATTTTGGAGCTCCCAATCTTTCAGTGAAGTACTCATTTAGTAATTTTTCTTTCAAGGTACATTGTGTTACACTCAAAGTTTGCTTGTAAATTTATAAATTCAATAATTAACTCCTACAATCTATTAATTTTCTTCTTGTTTTCTCAGAACTTGTCTCAGCTGGCTTCGATAAATTATGATCTGTTAGTGAAGAGTAGCCAGGGATCAACAGAAGACTCTAAACCATCTGTGCCATGATGCTATGAATGATTTGCTACACGTCCAGTCTATTGTATCCCGCCCGACTAAACTTTTAAGCTTTCTCTAACATAGCTTAAATTTCATCTTCTGGAAATGATTGCAAATTCCAATATGGCAAATGCTTGACATGGAAGTCAAACAGGGAGTCTCATATCAGCCATGACACCTCTCGTGCCAAGTTACTCTTACAGACCGCAACAGGTACCCCACAGGAAAAAAGTATAATATATCAATTCTTTTATTCTTTTCTTTGGAAAGAATATAAATCATCATTTTACTTCACAATGTGTTGGCATTTTTCAACGTAAGCCATATCATTTGTACATACACAAAGGTTAAAATCAATGAAAGTTTAGCTGAAAGTTTAGCTGTTGTATTTAAGCTTATAAATAATTAGTTCATCTGCATTGCAATCAGAAATTTCTTTAGTTATTTTAGCTAGATTTGTACTTTAAAATCCCTCAATGGAGTGGAGTCGGATCAGTAGAATTCATATGGAGTGCCTCATTTAGTTGGGAAAAGTCTAAGTTGAGTTACGATTTGCACTTCAAATCCAGGTACTCATTCTATAGTTGATTATTATTTATTGGGCTGATGGTAGAGAACACCAACCTTGCTCTTTCTTTGTTCCTCATTTGACAATTTAAATTCAGATAAAGCGTGTAGAGAAGTGGAAAATTGCTATTTGGAAGGTCGTCAGATTTGTTTCTTTTAATTATTCTTGGCTAAACTGTAGCTTCTTTGCAAGGATTTCTTTGAATGAAGTGCTGCTAATGTCATGAAAAGGAGGAATTATACACGCAGACTGCAATGCATGGTAATTCAACTAGACATATACAGATCAGCCTAGCTCTGCTACCATGTTTCAGGTTTTTTTTTAATAAAAAAATCAAATCGTACTTTTTTTTTTCCAAAAATTATGATACAAGTTGAACAAAAATACACCAAAAATAAAAAAGGACAATCAACTTTATTACCCATAAAAAGAAGGATAAAAAGAATACTTGATGGGTCCATTTGTCTGTGGAAGCTATGGTTCAACTGAGAATTCTTCTTTCCTATGCGGGTCCAGGACACCCAAATGAAGGATCATTTACTCTTTGATCTTTGTCAAGTGATGATGCCTCATTGATATTTTTACTTTTCTTTGTTGTTCTTAGGTGCTCACTTGGTTTATCATTCTCTTTCAAACTGTATTTGTTTATAATTATATGAAAATTTTCTTCACTTCTACTCTAATAGGGTTAGGTTCCATATTTATGTCATTTTGGTTTAGGTTTTTCTGCACTTTCATCCTTTTTGTTTTTTTCTTCTCCTTGCAATTCACATATATCGTTGATTTGTTACTTCAGATTATTAATAAGTGACTCTTCCTAACTTGGACGTGCAAGTTCTTCATTCTTTTGTGGCAGACTTCCTTAGTTTTTCTTTCGTTTTTTTCTTTTTCATCATTTTACCTTTAATATTTCGTCCAATAATTACGCTTCTAATGTTATATCTTGACCTGATTCATTATTGATGAGTGAAAGTTATATTGGGTTTATTGTCACAGTGAATAATGTTCTAAATGAGATCCAAACTGAAAGAACGGCTGCTAATCAAATTATTAGTTTCTCTGATTTTGTCAGAATCTTCATAAGTCTTTTAACATAATTTTTAACCAAAAAAAAGTTGTTTTCACATAATATGAGGAGCCTCAAGTTTTGTAGCAAAGTATTTATTTAGATTAAATATTCATTTTTAATATCACTTTCAACTCATTCTAAAACTTCTTTAATTTAATTATTTTTTTACTTATTATTTTGTTCTATCAAGGTTGCAACTTCTTTTTGTTTTGTGGTACCTTGTCATCATCTAGTTTTGATTTTATTTTTGTTATTTATTTTATTTTTATTATTTTTTGTTTTACTATAATTTAACTATTTTTAATTCAATCTGACTACTATTGGCCATCTTTGCTTGTCAATTTTCTTTCTTTTTTTTTCTTAAATCAATTTAATATAATTTATTCATTATTTTTTTGTTAAATATATTTTGTTTAAGTAAAATAATATTATTAGCAAGTATAAAGTTGAGGATGTTAGACTATAGGGCAATATATTATTTAAAGCTTATTATCCTTTAAAATTTGTGTGAAATTTGAAATAATGTATTTATAATAATTATTAAAAATATTTATATTTTAATATATAAAAAGACCCAATTTGAAATAAAAAGGGCTCATGATATGTATCTCGCCTCAGGTCCACATCTCTACATGACAAGCATTATATACATACATACAAATGTAAATTTATATATATTCATACATACATACATACATATATATACACATACACACACACACATATACATAAGTCGCCTGACTTATCATGTTGCTAGGTGTCTGTTTATGTGATTAATGACTAGGCGTCTGTGAGCATGGCCTAAGTATGTATGAGTACATCTCATTAAAATTTGATACGAAGTTTGCAGAGTATTATAACATGTTTTTTCTTAGTTTTGAATAATATAATTCAGTAAAATTTAAAAATTATTATCATATACCAAATTCTCTAGATACTATTCTATTTTTTGGCAAACTTCAGACTGTATGATGAAGGATTCTATTGGTTAACAGAGAAACCAAGAACAGAAAGGAGTCTAATCCTATAGATGGACACTAAACATTACAAACCTGCTCTCGAAAGCAATGAGACAAATGTTCTAAATGACAACTATCTAAAGTGCAATCAAAATACAACTAAAGTAGCCAGGGAACCTCAGAAAAGACGCAAGCCTCAAAAGCATTCCGTAATATATGACAAATCTTCATCACAAAATCAGCAGCGGAGGAGAGTGATCACTAGTAGGCGAAGAAACATATGCTGGGGGGAAGATTAGCTTGAGGAAATGCTATGACTTCGGCAAATCTACTTAGAACTGGAACCTACCGAGATTGTGCTACACTGAATACCCAAAGAATGAAGCAACCTCCATGCCTGACCATTCTTCTGGCCATGTTGGTGGCCACGTGGCACATTCTGATTCGTGCAAAACGCCTCCCAAACATCACAAAAATCTGGTTTTGGTGCAAAAAACCAGTTTGAACGAGCTACATTTCACCCCTCATATCTTTTTCATCCGAGCTCGAAAATTGGTGATCTTGGTGTATTTGGAAAGAGCTCATTTCCTTCTTCAAGTTTGTGCAAACCGTTGGACAAAAACACCGGCCTGTTGAGATGAAATCACCATGAAGATTGGTTGTTCGTCACGGATGAACCCAGAAAAATGGAACCATTGAGTTCGTCCAGATTTGCGAGGCCGATATCTCACTCATCCGAACTCTGATCTTGAGATACTATAGCACGTTTTGAAGCTTATAATGTCTACTTCAACTTTCATTTTATGAGAAATACCAACTGACCTCTTCAAACATGTCAAAAATGGCGTCGAAGGGGGGCTATTCGTCACTGTGAAACCCAAAAAAATCAAACCATTGAGTTCGTCCAGTTTTGCGAAGCCGATATCTTAGTCATCTGAACTCCGATTTTTAGGTAATATGACTCTTTTCGAAGCTTGTTATGTCTACTTCATTTTCTATTCTATGAAAAATAGCTAACGAGCACTTGAACCACGTCAAAAACGATGTCGAAATAGGCTGCCGAACATGCTAATCTGATACTTAGAAAAAACTTTGAAAAATCTGTCATGATACCATAATTTTGTGCTTTCTGTTATGAATTTTTAAAAATACTTACACATGTCTGATTTGCCTAAAATTTGGAGAATACGTTCATGAAACAACTAGGAATGTTGTGTAAACATTTGGTTACAAATAAATAAGTCTAAGGGGGTTAAATAAGTTGTCTTCTAACTGTCTGTCATATGCAATCCGGAAAATCAAAATTTCCTGATATCACCCTTGGAAAACATACTAAAAGGGGTCCAAAATTCATGAAATAAAATTCTGGAGATACCTTAGTAAGTTTAGATCATAACTAGAAAATATTGCGCAAATCTGATATGCGGATTGACAGCAGAAAAATTGTGAAGTCCTGCTGTGCAGTTAGAGAAAATAGGACCAGATTTGAGCATCTCTATGATTCCACTCAAAAACCATAGTAAATAAGATCAGAAAATTTGAAACAAAAATTCTAGGGAACATTTGAATGATTTAGATCAAATCTGAAATTTTTCATACAAATCCAACGGTCGGATTTATCACAGGAAATTCAGGAACTCCACTCTATAGATAGAAAGGAAAATTCAGAATTGAAGGTTCCTATTATTTCAGTTGGAAAACGTATCAAATGAAATCCAAAAATAGAAACATAAAATTCTAGTGAATATTCGGAGGGTCTAAATAAAATCTAGAAAGTTTTGTGTAAATCCAACGACTGGATTGATCGCAAGAAAATTGACAAATTTGCTGCGCAAATTAAACTAAAAGGCTTAGAATTGGTTAAGTATTAAAAATTGGGAATTTTGACCCAATTGACTTGATTTTGACCATATTGACCAATGTTGGCCAACTTTGACTAAGGTGACCGAGTTTGACCGAGGTTGACCAAGTTTGACTAAGTTTGACCAATTGACCAGGTTTGACCAAGTCGAATTTTGGGTCGACTAAGACCGACTAGGGGTAGTGGGACCGGAATTAAACCACATTTAATGAGAAATTGAGATTGAGTTAACATAATGCAGATTTGAACGTATATCGCCGGACTCGGCTGAGTGTCGAGGGGACATCGGTGCGCGGGACCCGAGGTGAGTAGTTTGACCTAGTTGTTATCTTAACTGTATTCCTTGCATAAAAAATGATTGAAATTGACATCGATTGAATAGTTTCATATGTTTGAACTACATGGTTAATTTGAAATATATGTAGTCGTACATCGATAGTAAGACCATAGGCTTGAGGTCCGAGCGCAGGGTCAGGGTACACGATGTGATTGGATTAAGCTCGAGGACTGAGCGATGGGGTTAGGACATATGATCAGTGTGCCTAGCCTCAGACCCGCTCGAGCATAGCACTTGAGGACCGAGCATAGGGTTAGGGCATTCAATGATGCGCCTAGCCCTTGACCCACTTGAGTGGCCAGTACGCCTGATTCATGACCTGCTCGAGCGATGACCATAGGGTTGTATTAATGATTTAAACCCTAGTCTGGATATAGTTTTGAGCTGCATGTATTTAAATTACTTTTCTTAACTGTTGCATTATTTATAATTGTTTTACTACATACCATGCTTTCAATTACTATTCATGCATACATACATGATTTTCGGGGCGCTAGTTAGATGATATATTGGTTTTCCTATTCACTGAGCCATGTTGAATATTAGACTCACTACTCTACTAACATTTCAGGTTCCTCAGCGGCTGATAGAGGGAAAGGCGTTGTGATAGCCTAGTCCCGTGTGGTCCTGTGTTCCCTTTTTGTTTCTATCGATAGGTCGGTCATTTTTTTTGTAAGTCTGAACTTCTAAATGTCGAATTATGTACCTTTGTACTTTTGAAACATGACAACATGTAATATATTGTTTACTTTCGTACTTTAATTAAATGGATGTTTAAATTACTCTGATGTGACATAGATGTCGAGGTTGAAAAGGCTTAACGGCGACTAAGAGGATTCGACTCGATGAATCAATGCGTTGAGCCGCCGTGCCAGTCGGGTTGCCCTTCGGCCTAGGGAAGGGGTCCCCACATAACCTAACCTTAAATACTACAACCAATATATATTTAGCAAGTTGTATTATAACTTACTGAGTTTTATTTATAAATATACATTATTTAATTACTTTTTTTTTCAGTTTTACTTCTTCTGCTATTGCTTGCCAAAATCTTTATTTTTTAGAAAATGAGAAGAACTGAAGAAAAAGTGACAATATATATTTATTAATAAAATTATATATATATATATATATATATTGGTTGTAGTATTTAAGGTTAGGTTAAGAAAAAATATAATATGTAAGAATAAATTATAATTATGTAATGTTATTAAGCTTTAATATAAATAATAAAGAGCACGATGTCATTGTGATGATATCAAGTTGTTTATCTTAATCTTTAATTATATTAAAGATTCCTATAATTGCGATTAATACAACGTGAATAAAATTGGGGTGTCGCAACTTTTATACCTTCTTCTGTTTTATCATTCCTCTTTTTCATCCTTCTCTCTCTCTTTTTTTTTTTTTCATCCTTCTTCCTTTTTATCCTTCCTCTCTTTCATCCTTTTTTTTTTTTTCATTTTTCTTCCCTTCCTATATCCCTCCTCTTTTTCATCCTTCTTTTTCATCATTCTTTTCTTTCACCTTTCCTCCCTTTTAACCTTCATTTCTTTCACCCTTCTCTTTTTATTTTTTACTTTTTTTATTTTTTTCATCCTTGTTCCCTTTCATCCTTCTTCCCTTTTACCCTTCCTCTTCATCTTTCTTGTCTTGCATCCTTCCTCCCTTTTATCCTTCCTCTCTACTAGATTATTTCAATTTTTTAAAAACTTTCGTCATCTATTGTTGTTCTGATATATATATATATATCCTCTTTCTCTCTTTCTTTAATTTTTCTTACCTATTTTCATTTGTTTTACAATTTTTCTCTTTCTTAAGATTTTATTTGCCAATATATATATATATATATGTATGTATGTATTCTATAAAAATTTAATTAGGATGTTTACTTGGAATGATCTTAATAATATATGTCCTGTAAACAGAAACACAAGTATGAAAGAAATTGAATATGAAGATAAATTATAATAGAAAGTATAAAAAGATGATGATATATTGTTTTTTTTATCTTAGGTTTACTTTCTTTCTCTTTGTGAATAACTTAGAGAGAGTAGTAAATTTACTTTCTTTCTCTTCATGAATAACCTAGGAAGAGTAGTAAATTCATAGCATTTTCTTTCTTTTTTTTAAATATTTATATAACCACCATAATGACTCCATAATTAATTATCTCTTTATTATTATTATTATTATTATTATTATTATTATTATTATTATTTGGTATTTATCCAATTACCATAATCACTTTATAATTATTTCTTTATTATTATTATATATCCACTTCATAAGAGCCCTTCATGAGCCCTTCATGATTACCTTTAAATAAAATTTCTCTTTTACCTTTAGGAGGTCATAATTCATTGTGGATAAGCATTATCCACTTCATGATTATCTTTGAATAAAACTTCTATTTTACCTTCAAAAGTCATAATAATTGCTTGTGGATAAACCTTATCCACTTCATGATTATTTTTCATAGTTATTTTGTAGATAAAATTTCTCTTTTACCGGTAAAAGAGAAATTTTCTTCCACACACACACACACACACACACACATATATATATATATATATATATTATTTCTTAATTGTCCTTAAGATCAATTGCTCTGATACTATAAAAGTCGTCACACCTCAATCTTAATCATGTTGTATTAATCTCAATTATAAAGATCTTTAATACAATCAAATATTAAGGTAAACAACTTGATATCACCATAGTCACATCATACTCTATATTTATATCAAAGCTTAATAACAGTATATAACTATAATTTATTCTTACATATTATATTTTTGCTTAACCTAACCTTACATGCTACAACTATACAGGCAAGTTGTAGTATAATTAAGTTTTATCTAGAAATATACATTATTCAATTACTTTTTTTCTTCAGTCCCCTTCTTCTTCTTTTGCTTGCTAATGTCTTTATTTAACCTTCTTATTTATAATTTTTTAAAAATAGAGAAAATTAGTGAGCATAACATCCAGTGGGTCCCCCTATGGATTTTTTTCACATACTATCACAGTTGATAATAACTACACAAAGAGCACACAAGTAAAATATGATAACAAAACAATACAAAGAAATTATACAATCTCAAATAATATCAGCTATATTGAGTTATCTAACAAGGGTCAACTCTTACACACAATTCATTTACTAGTGAGTAAAAAAGCGTATATAATTCTAAATTCACAAAGTTAGAAAATAAAGATATGATAAACAAATCATAGGCTTCTTTCCACCCTAATACTTTAACTCTTTTTGTGATTCTAAACTTGCAACGCAACTTGTAGTTTTTAAGAAAGACGAAAGATCAATATGAAATCAACTATCCTCTATCCCTATTTATAGGTTAAAATTTATTTCAAATTGTCCATTATTTACTTTTTTTATCCTTTTCCTATAATATCCTTGAAGATATTCTTTTGACATTTATTTTATTTTATTTTTAAATATCCTTGAAAATATTATAAATAACAATTATGTTCCCATTTAACCTTATTGCCCTTGTGAATTACTAAAACATTTCTTTGTCCCATCATTAGATACCCAACACAAAATTAATACTCTTTAGATGTGAATAGTAACTTTGTAAGTAGATGTACTTTGGTTGTTTGGAAAATTGATAATGAGACACCTCAAACAATGTTTATTAAACAATCCAGATGCAAATGCAATTTAGCCAGCCAGTATTTGCATGAGTTACATGCACACAAATATCTTTTAATATTATAAGTTCAAAAAAGACAATTTATACTAATTTGAAATTAAACTCATCAATTTTGTATTAAAGTTTTCAATTTCCAAAATTTTTATTAGTTCGAAAATTCTCAAAGTTGGATTAATTTCCTTTTATAAATTCAATACTGCGCCAAAATTTGCAATTTCCAAAGACAATACCAGGAAAGTAATTCCGGCCCATATTAACATAATCACTTAAATAAAATTTGAATTTCCTTAATTTTTTTTGTTAACCAGAAGTGCAGCGCCCTAATATATGTAGTCATTTTTTTTTTGTTAAACCAAAAATTACAATGATTATTAGAATATAATCAATGTTAAATTACTAAAATGATTATGTATATGGACAATACCCTCACATGTCAAAGTTGGGTTTTTACCAAACTATGGTACATTACTAGTTTACTACACCGTAGGCCGAGATGCAGTAGGATTGTTGGTGGTGTTTTAAGATTCAAATGTATTATGTTCATTGCATATTAAATAAATTATAAAATTAAATTTTTTTTCTTAGAAATTCATCAATGGTGATAAAATGTACTTTTTTAACACCCTTTCCCCTTTTGTCAATTAGTGATAAAATGATCAATTGCACTAAGCATAATCTTATTAACTTAAAATAGGAAAATAGAAAATTGGTAAATTATTTTTCTTCATAAAGATTATGGACTCCATTTGAGTAAAGTAGTTTTTATGAGAATTGAATAAATTATTTCATTTACAATTAGTAAAATGTATAATTGAATCCTTGATTTCCTTTTTGACATGTGAATCAAGAATTGATGTCCATGACGTTATGCTTATCAACAATATAGGATAAAATATAATTCAAACAATAATTAATCAGAGTGGCACAGCTGGAGTGTGGTGGGCTTCTTATTAATATCTTGCTACTTAACTTTTAATAATTTTGTCTTAAACTATTATATTATAGATAGCGACTTCAATTTTATGTTAAGCTATTATATTACAAATGGTGACTTCGATTTTTGTCTTATATTATTGGATGATAAATAGTGATTATATAGATCATTTGGTTCAAACTACCACTTTTTATCTACCAAAGAGATGAGAAGCACTGAAGCGGTTGTTTGAATATGTTCGCCATTGCCAGCCCAAACAATGTTGCTAGTTCTGAAGACTTGTTCTTATATTACTT
>JAJIYU010000030.1:0-84523 GCA_030144865.1 Tinospora cordifolia | reverse complement strand
TCGAAATTAGTTCAATAAACCCCCCATAAGTATCTTTATTTGTTTTCCGATTTTTTGCCAACTTGAACCAACATGATTTATTTTATTTCTTTACTAAACATTATAATAAACCTTTAAATCTTGTTTCTGGTCATTTTTATATTTATTTAATATTTTTAAAAATTTATTTCCACTGTTTACTCATTAAAAAATTCAAATATTAAAAATAACCAATGTGATTTATTTTATTTATTTAATAAACATTATAACAAATATTTAAATCATGTTTTCGAATATTTTTGTATTTATTTAATATATTTAAGAAGTTATTCTCGACTTGTACGCGTTATAAAAATTTGGTTTATTACAAACGGTGTGTTACCTCGTCTGTATCTGCTCCTAAGGGCGAAACAACCTAATGCAACTCAACCTCAACCTCGTGTTGTTCTTCTTCTAACACTAGCCATAAGGGATTGATGAGTGGGTTGAAACCTTGACTCAAGATGCACGAAGGGAAGAAAGGGTCGTGCAGAAGACGACGTGAGCAAGGAGCGAATTAGTGCGTTTAAGGGTTTCTTGAGAGAACGAAGGAGAACACTGCGACTATGTAAGAAATCAAGTGATTATGGTTACGCGTAGTGATCTATTTATATGATTAGTAGAAAAACTTAGACTAATAATAGCAGGACCACAATCCTGGGACTGTGGTCCCACGTTCAATAAATTTTTCTGAATTTTGTTTGACACGGGACGGCGGTCCTGTGATTTGGTGCCACAAATTGCAAGACCACGATACTTGTGTGGACCGTGTCTGCTCTCTCTCTCTCTTTGGCCAAAAGACCTAGGTCCTCTTTTAGAAGACCTCAGTCTTCTCTTCTATATATATATATAAGACCTAGGTCCTCATGTTGGTCCTCGCATTGTTTTTTTTTTTTTTGCTTTCGAATATTTTGAATTATTATAATCTACCCCACTTAAAAAAATTTTATCCTTGAATTTTAAAATGATCCCATACATTTATGATGCACTTCGGTCAACTATTCTTGGAGAAAAGGTCCGGGTACTTCTTCCACATTTCACTCTCCAACTCTCAGGTAGCCTCTTCCAGGTTATGGAGTCTCCACAGAACCTTGACTAGGGGGATATCCTTGGTTCTGAGACTTTCTATTTTACGATCCAGTATTCTAATAGCCAGTTCTTCATAATTAGCATTATTCTGGATGTTGACTTTCTCCCAATATATGATGTGAGAGGGGTCCAGTTCATATTCTCATAGCATCGATACATAGAATATGTTGTGGATCGAGAACATTCTATTTGGTGGATCCAACTCATAGGCATACTCACCAACTCGCCTGAGTATTTCAAACAAAACAATGAACCTTGGTGATAGTTTCCCTTTAATCCCAAAGCACTTAATCCCTTTCTAAGGGCTGATCTTCAAAACTACTCTATCACCCTCTTAGAACTCTAGAGGTTTTCTTTTCTTATCCACATAGCTCTTTTGCCTACTCTAAGCTATGGTTAACATCTTTGGTATTAGTTTCACCTGTTCATTCATTTCTTACACCAGGTCTGGCCCTGTAAATACATGATTCTCAAAGTCTGCCCAACATAATGGAGATCTACAAGGTATATCGTAAAGAGCTTCGTAAGGAGCCATTTTCCTGCTCGCCTGGTAACTGTTATTGTAAGCGAATTTTGTTAAATGCAAGTATTTGCTCCAATTACCCTTGAAGTAAATGACACACTATCAACATGTCTTCTAGTATCTATATATGTAACACCTCATAATTTTGTAATCACGCCACATCGTATATATATATATATGAGTGAGCATAAAACAAATAAATAAAAACATAAATAAAAAAAATTTGATGCATAAACTAAAATTATAAAAAAATGAAGAGGAGAATTTTACTATT
This sequence comes from Tinospora cordifolia, assembly GCA_030144865.1. Classification (NCBI taxonomy): domain Eukaryota; kingdom Viridiplantae; phylum Streptophyta; class Magnoliopsida; order Ranunculales; family Menispermaceae; genus Tinospora; species Tinospora cordifolia. Next base: position 82,619 of record JAJIYU010000030.1, on the reverse strand, counting down.
AATGGGTATATATATATATATATATATATATATATATATATAACTTTATAATATAAGGTTTAATTGAATTAGCTAAAATATATCTATATATATATATATATATATATACTAATACATATAATTTATGGCAATGAAAATAAGTAGATTTCAAAAAAATTAAATGATATTATTAATACATAAACTCATAATCAAAAATTACATATTAAAATGATCGGTATATGCATTAAGAAGATGAGTAGATAAATTATATATATAATCTTATAAATTCACAATAAGGTTGAATGAATAATAAATGTCAACTTATAAATTTATAATTGGGATTAAACAAATATTATGCAAGAAATTATAATAGGGTTTCATATAAATCAGAAAGATTAGAAGATAACTCAATAATAATAACAATAAAATATTTGAAAATTCAAACAACTGGTTTTCGGTTAAGTGAAGGGTGAGCTTGCTGAGGAAGAGAGCGTCGGGTGGGTCTCGAACTATCGGGACGATAGAAGATTGAGGGAGAAGCCAAGGCGATGTTAGCTTGTTGCAGATTAAAAGAGGACAGAAATCAAAGGAAGGAGGAAGATGGCTATTGGTGAGCTGGTGTAAAGAACAGAGGCAGTGTGTGTGAGTCATGTGTGGTTGCTGTAACGGGCGAATAAGAAGAAAAGGAAGAAAACCAGCCTTGTTGGGTTGCAGCTACTGCTGCGTTGAAGAAGAGGAACCAAGAGAGAAGAACAGAGGCTGCTCTGTGTGGCTGCTGCAAAATTATGCACAGAAACCAGAATTCTCTGGTTGTCATATTGGTGGCTGGGAATCACAAGCAGAGAGGATTGAAACAGAGGAACCGTGCAGGAAGTTGGTGCTGTGGAGTGTGGAATGGTGGGATGAACAGAGGGAAGGGAGGAAACAGAGCAGCAATACTCTGTTGCTGCGTGCTGCTGCTGTCTTCACTGTAGAACAGAGAAGTGAGGTAGAAACAGAGCATCGTTGCTCTGTTAATGGTGCTGGTGATGATGGATAAGGTGAACAGAGGAAGAAAAGTTGAAGGGCCGCTGCAACTGTTGAAAGTTACCAGTGATGGTTGCTAGGACGGAAACAGAGCAACATGGTGTCGCTGCTGCATGTTGCTGCCGTTGTAGCTGCCGAACGAGAAGGAAATGGGAAGCCATGCTGCTGCTATGGTGGACGACAAACAGAGGAAAAATGGCCAAGCTGCTGCTGCTGTTTTGGATGGAACCAGCTGCTGATGGATTGAGAGGAAGAAACGAAATGAAAGAAGGAAAACCAGCAACACGCGGTTGTGTAATCTGGTTTGGACGAGGTGGAAACGAAGTATGAGTGTTGCTACCACGTTAGGTGACCGGGAAAAGGAAGTTGGTGCAGGGCGTTGTTGTTAACCGTGATGTGCTGTAATCCGGGCATGAAGAAGGAGATCCGAAGCTGTTGTTGATGGTTTGGGCGCGAAAGTGAAGATGAAACGAAGCCGAAAGATGGAATTTCTGGGCTTGAGACGAGATAACAGAGCAAAGAAGTCTGAAATTTGGTGATTCAAATGTTCAAGTGTGATCTTTTGGTTTTGGGTGAACTGCTGAAGAAAAAGAAGAAGGAATCTCAATATTGAAATTTCTGTGGTAGCTGATTTCGTTTAGGCAAATTGAAACGAAGAGGAAAGACGATCTATGGCTGGTCGTGAGAGTGCTGCTGTTGCTGTTCTGGATGGTTGTCGCATGAAGAGAGGAAACCACTGGTGTTTGTTGGTCCGTGAAATAGAGAACAAACTAAAGAAGAAGAAGAGAAACCAGAAATGACGAATGAAGGTAAGGAAAATTATTCGGATTTTGGATTATGGATTTTCAATGTGTTTATTCAACAATCCAAGTATAATAGGATTTATTAAAATAACTTGAATCAGATCATAAGATAGTATAAATAAATTAATGTGCATTGGTTGGAATTAGAAAGTTTATAATACTAAGGTGGAAGAATAAAATTAAGTAATGTACTTCCAATAGCTTAAATTTTTAAATTAAGTAGAAATCATCTATGCAAATACTAAATCATTCAAAATAGGAAGACAAATGAATAATTATTTGAATGAGTGCTACAAATAATTTTAGCAAAATTCTAAGAATAGTGGGAAATTGAAGTTGTCAACTCCTAACAAGACTAAAGACTTGACAAATAGAAGTCTTATTTTGTTTGTAAAACTAAAATAAGATGATGGTTTATTAAGAATCCACGTACCGGTACGATTGACGAGCCTGAAACGGATCGAGGTGGCATCTCCTATATGTCACCGCTTGAGATTGTTGAGCCACAAGGCGGATCGTAGGTATTCCCACCCAGAGCTGACTGTGACAGCTTGAAGTCTTTGGAAGACGGTATGATTCATGATAAGTACACTCCCTCAAGCTGTGATGTGAGTGTCGATTGATTTTAGATGGTTATTGAAACCCTCTGAGATTTGATTGGATCACAGGGAATATCGAGAGGCATCTCAACCCTCTTCCGGTCTTAGACTACAACCAAAACCAATGAATGTTTGAACGCCTAATGTTTGAAAGTGTGTGTAATGTTTTGGATTGGATTTGTATAGTGCATGTGATGTGTAGGATTGATCCACTGAGCTTTTGAGCTCACTCCCATTTCTATCTTTCAGGTGCACATGGACTTAGAGTACTATAACCTACGTCAGAAGACTCAAGTTTTGGTTGGACACCTCACGGGGAGGTCGTCCGGGATAGGTGACTTGAAGGTTAATTTTCATGTATTTTACTGAAATCGGTTTAATGTAATTACATTTGTTTTTAACTTGGTCGTTTTATCTTTAAATGACTTTACTTGTTTAATGATTTTAGTTTGAATGAATAGTTTTAAGTATCTCCGTTGTTATGCATTGTTTTGAGAAATCCAGTGAATTCATAGAGAAACTATTTTGACTTTTGTTTGTTTTAAAATATCTACATAGACATTGACTTGAGAACAAATTACTATGTATTTGATTTTGAAGAATAACATTTTGACAGAACGAAAATTTCAAGTAGCACTTTGATTTTCATCGGGCGACGATCCACACGTGAACGAAGGTCCGGTCGAAAATTGGGGTGTTACAATATAACTCTCTTAGATTGTCCATTTATCTGAGGGTGAAATGCAGTACTCATGGTGAGTCTACTTCCTAGTTCATTTTGTAGGTTGTACCAAAATTGATATGTGAATCTACAATCCCTATCCGATATAATGGTCTTAGGTACACCATGTAACCTTACTATCTCCTTGATGTACAGTTCTCCAAGCTTTCCTATAGAATCTGTAGATTGAATACGTAGAAAACGAGCTAGCTTTGTCAAACGATCTACGATCGCCCACACTATGTCTTCACCCTTCTAATTTTTGGATAGGTCACTTACAAAATCCATTGTAATATTAACCCACTTTCATTCTAGGATTGGAAGTGGTTGCAATATTCCTGAGTCTTTCCTGTGTTCGGCCTTCACATGTTGATAAGTTAGACACTTAGAGACATTCTTAGCTATGTCCCTCTTCATGCCTCTCCACCAATACACTTTTCTGAGATTCTGATACATCCTATCACCTTTTGGATGCGTAGTGTACTTGATTTGATGTGTCTTGTCCAAAATGTTTCTTTTGCTCTATCCACTGTGAGGTACACAGATTCTATCTCCAAGTCTAAGGGTACCTTCTACATCAATTACAAAATCGATATGCTTGCCTCCTTTGACACCATCTATCAGTTCTATGATCCATTTATCCTCTTTTGTTCATCTCTTATCTGATGTAAGAGGTATGGTTGACAAGTCATAACATACACATATACTTATTTCTCATCTAATGCTATACCCAGGTTATAGTCACTGATTAGATGATACATATGCCCCTTTTCTTCATTGTTCTTACTGAACTTCTTACTGAGTGCATCGGCTACCACATTAGCCCTCCCTGGATGGTAATGCAGCTGAAAATCATAATCTTTCAAGAATTCAATCCACTTTTATCGTTGATGGTTCAACTCCTTCAGGTATAAATATAATTTAGGCTCTTATGATCTGAGAATAGATCAAAACTCTCCCCATAGAGGTAATGCCTCCAAATTTTTAGGGCAAAAACAATTGTTGCCAACTGTAGATCATGTTGGGGTAGTTCTGTTCATGGACCTTCAATTGACGTGAAGCATATGTTATTACCTTCCAAATCCATTCAATGAAGCATCCGTGTAAATATATATTTTACTCCATGGGTAGGTGTGACTAAGATGGGTTCTGAAGTTAACGTCTTCTTCAATTCTTAGAATGATTTCTCACACTTGTCATCCCAAACGAATTTCTCTCTCTTTCTGGTTAACCTAGTCATGGGTACAGCGAACTTTGAGAAATCTTAGATGAACTTGCGATAGTATCCTGCCGAACCTAAGAAGCTTTTAATTTTTGTTACAGTCTTAGGTTGCTTCCAATTGAATATTGCTTCTACTTTCTCTAGGTCTATAGATATTCCTTCTGTTGAGATGACATGGCCAAGGAACTTGGCCTTTTTCATCTAGAACTCACACCTGCTAAATTTTGCATAGAGTTCATTTCTTATTAGCATCTCTAAAATGATTTTTACATGTTCTACATGCTTAACCTTTGACTTGGAATAGATCACAATGTCATCAACAAACACTACAATGAGTTGATCTAAATACTGTTGGAAGACTTTGTTCATCAGATCCATGAATGCAATCGACGCGTTGGTCAAACCAAACAACATCATTGTGAACTTGAAGTGTACGTATCGAGTTCTAAAGGTTGTCTTGTGTATGCCAAACTCTTAGATCCTCAACTGATGATATCTTGACTTCAGATCAATCTTGGAGAAATGAGTAGCTCCCCTCAATTGATCAAATAGATCTTCTATTCAAGGCAACGAGTAATTGTTCTTAGCTGTTACTTAATTCCGCTTTTGATAGTCTATACAAAATCTCATGGATCCATCCTTTTTCTTCACAAACAGTACTAGAGCTCCACATGGTGACTTACTGGGTCTAATGAATCCCTTCTCACGGAGCTCATCTAGTTGTGTTTTCAGCTCCATTAGTTCTACTGGTGCCATTTTATAGGCGGAATGACCATGGGTTTAGTGCCTGGATAAAATTCAATCTTGAACTCTACCTATCTGTGCAGCAGTAGTCCAAGTAGATCATTGGGGAATACATCTGCATATTTGTGTACTACAAATATCTCCTGTATTTCTTTAGGCTTTTCAACATCTTCTTCTAACAACTGTTTAAAGTCCTCTTTTTGTTTTAAACAGTGCAGCATAACTACTATAGGACTCCTCGATAATCTTTATATATCCCCATTTATCTTAAACACATGCCTAGAAGGTAACATCACAATCACCATCTGCTTCTGATAATTTATCTTGGCTTGATATAAGATTTGCCAATCCATACCCAATATGATGTCATACCCATGAAAAGGAAGTGTACTAAGATTAGCTGAAATTAGCTTATCACCAAATCTAATGTCACATTTACAATATCTTATAGAATTCATAGTGGCTCTTATGGGTGTGGCTACATGCAATGATGCAGGCAATGGGTTTGTCACCAATTGAAATCTATCTATCAAATATTCAGAAATGAAGGATCGGGCAGCACCAAAGTCAAGCAAGACTTTCATGGCATCATTAAACAAAAGGAAAGTACCTTCCATGCATAGTCAACATGGGCATCAATTGCATAGAGTTGGGCTTGGTTTTGTCCTCGACCTTGATTTTGATTTTGCCCTTGATTCTACTATGGTTGGGGTTGTTGTTGCTATCTCTGTTGTCGATAACCATCTTGTCCACTCGCCTGTTATTGCTGAGGAGAAGCTAGGGCTCTGTCAGAACAATTCTTGGCAATATGTCCCCTCTAGCAGCATAAGAAGCACAACCCTTGCTTCTTTGACTATTTCCTCTATTCTTCCCTAGCACAATTAGTTTGTGCCTGCTGATTTTGTGGCTTGTTATGATTTTGTGCCTAATTCCAATTTTGAAGCACTCGATGCCCATCATGTCTATTTTGCATCTTCTGTGAGGTTCCTGTCGCTTATTCCAGCTATGAACCTTTTTGTCTGTCCCTCATAGCTTGTTCACATTTGAGGTCACACTCGATTAGTTGCGCCCTTTCCACCGTTTCCTTAAGGGTGGTCAATCTTAGAGGATGTATTATTTTTCATATCTCTACCTTCAATCTTTCGGCAAACCTATCCGCCTTAGACATCTCTTACCAGGCTGGTGCAAAGCTGGATAGTTCAGTGAATTTTTGTTTATACTCGGTACCTCGGTACCATTCATGTTCTTCTGTGCTAATCGAATGAACTCTAACTGTATATGTTTTGTCTTCACCATAGAGAAAAAGGCGAATAAAACAGAGTCTTAAACTGTTCTCAAGTCATAATAGGTACATCCGTAGCAGGATCATTCATGAACATCTCCCACCAATGGTAGGCGAGTCCCTCAAATTGGTGCACTGCCAATGCTACTTCCCTGGTGTCGGTTGCCCTTAAGGCAATCAAGTGCTTATTCATTTACGAACCACTTATTAATAGCTACATGATCGGCCATACCCTCAAAAGTACTGGGTCGTAGCTTCTAAAATTCTATCAACATGTTCTTTTGTTTTATATCATCCACAATAGATTGGTCCCAGGCCACTGGACCACTAGGTAACGAGGCCTGATGAACTTGGGGTTGAGGTTGTGCTGAGGCTGTGGAGGTACTGGTGACTACTTCTGCATCTGTGTGAGGTTCCTCATGACCTATTCCACAACTTGCTAAGCAAACTCAGCTAACATATCCATAGTCACCACCATCCCAGCTGGAGTTGCTGCCACTGGCACTTCATTTTTCCTCTGCCCAAATTCATTGGTATTTTCACCTCTCGTACCGTTACCTCTTGTTTTTGTCATTATCTACAATCCAATAGTCATTTTAATATCCATTAGTTCAATGTGATATCAATAAGGAAAATTTTAATACACAAGAAGAGTCATGGTTTCAACTTAATTAAATCTAGGTTACACAAACCCCTTTATCTTAAAGGCCGGATACTAAATGCTTTTACAACTTGTGATAAGTGTCATGTTTCGTATTTTTAATCATGGTTTGTGATTCAATTGTCAGAGTAAATTTTCTTGCGTCATTCGTGCCATCATGGCTCTAGATTCATGTCTCTATGTTCTCGATACATTCAATGACCTATCATCAGTCTTTGTTTTTGAGTGTAAAGTTTGAAGGTTTCAAGCCCTCAAGTTTGTTATGGGCACAGGATTTTTGGTCTCATATAATAGAATTGAAAATCTTAACTTCACGTAGCATGCAAACAAATATTCAATCGACACACAATTCACGCTAGCATAATAAGATTTCTAAGCTTCCATATGTGCTCCGAGTTCAAGTGTTTCATATCACTTTTACCTAGCGACATAGGCTTCCCCTCAATTTTTTGCACAACAAATCCAATAAACTACTTTTTTATTGTGTTACCACGGTACTCTCCGTGTTACTATGGTAAAATAGGATTATTCTCACAGTGTGCTATTTGCAGCAATGCAAAAGTCACAAGGTATTCCAGAAAATTGCATTCCAATGCATTTTTCATTTTCCTCGTACTTGAGACTTTATATTTTAGATCTAACACTCAATAATATATATATTTTAGTGGGTAAAAGTACTTTATACCTTTCCATTGGTTGTTATCAATTTCGTTAATCACCTCAAAATGCCTTACAATCTACTTGTGTATTGGTATGCCAAAGAAAACGTGTATTGCTAAACAGATGTTAAATTGTTGCATTGGTTTCAAATATCAATAGAAAATGGTGTGTCACCACGGTTCTTTGGGTTTTTAACATCTAAATACAAACTATAGCAACCGATAGGGTATTATACCTTACTCTTGTTCAGTATTACTTTCGTCCCCTCCAACAAGTGTCCTCAATAACTTCCCGTAAACTATTAAGCAAAGAGTAACGTTTTATAGTTAACTAACTTCAAAACAATTTTAGATAACTTTGATTTCAAACAAAAATTGCGTGTTACCTCGTCTGTTTTCGTTCCTAAGGGCATAGCAACCTGATGCAACTCAACCTCAACCTCATGTTGTTCTTCTCCTAATGCTGGACTTGAGGGATCAATGAGTGAGGTTAAAACCTTGACTTAGGATGCGTGAAGAAGGAAGAAGGGATCTTGAAGAAGACGACGTGAGCAGGGGAGCAAATTAGTGTGTTAAGGGTTTCTTGTGAGAACGAAGAAGAGCACTACAACCGTGTCAGAAATCAAGTGATTAGGGCTACGCACAGTGATCTATTTATATGATCAGTGGAAAAACTTAGGGTTTACGAGTTTCTATTTGTGATCCACAATCGCAAGACTACGGTCTCAAGAAGTAAGACCGCAGACTTGGCATACCCCTAATGACAGGACTGCAATCCTAAGACTGCGGTGGCACGTTTGATTATTTTTTCTAAATTTTGTTTGATGTAAGATCGTGGTTCCTTCACGGGACTGCAGTCCTTGTGCGGACTATCTCTCTTTCTCTCTCTTTTTTTTTGCCGAAGGTCCTTGGTTCTCTTTTTTTTTAGTGGAGGACCTAGGTCCTCACGTTGGTCCTCACATTGATTTTTTTTTTTTTTTGCTTTCCAATATTTTGGGTTATTATACAATACAGGGAATATTATCTTCATGTAGTACTACTAGAGTATCATTCTTCGAAAATAGACCACAAGTCCCTTCAACATGTTGAGTTATCGATTTTAACTAAACACAATCTTGACTAGCCTTGTGAATTTCTACTATTTCGACATAATTTGATGATGCAACATCTAATGTTTGTTTGATAGGCCTTTAAGATATAGTAGTACGGTCATACATGAATTGATAGTTTGTCTAAGACCTTAATTTATATAGATCAAATAAATATCTTACATCTGTATAATTAACTAATTCTTCTCCATATTCAGTTGAATAAAATAAACTCGTATCAGTTGTACTTTGGAGATATCTAAATATATGTTTAAGTTCATTACAATGTTTTCTTGAAGGTGCAGAAATATATCTTAGTAATATAAATTTGTAAAAGATATAATACTGGGCATTATATTATTCACAAGATACATTAATGCATCAATTGCACTAAGATATAGTACTTCAAGACCAAATAGTTCTTCACCATCATTTCAAGGTCATAACGGATCTTTACTCACATCAATTGAACAAACAATCACTGAAGTACTCATTGAATGAGCTTTATCTACGTAAATCATTGCACCATCTTTTTTATATAAGTTAACTGATGAATATAGATTCTGCTTGATCAATTCTCAATTTGTAAGCTGAGACAAAACTTAGTTTTACTAAATCTGTCATTTTAAATTCTTTTTTAAATAAGCTATTGCTTTGGGAAGTTCTTCAAGAATCTCAATTCAAGTTATCATCATATACAACAATTATAATAAATATAGATTTAATTTTCTTGATGAAAATATATAAATAAAGAATCAATTAAATCTCTAATAAAATATAATTTCAATCTTCTTTTTCAAAGTTTTCTTGCCTTCAAAGTTGATTTTCAAAATTTTTGGCAAAGAGCGAGATTATACCGATAACATGTTTTAAAATAACTATAAAAATAAAACACTCAAATCGTCAACAACAACATAAGAGAGAATTTTTTTTTTTTTTTTTTTGTAAATTATTGCGTGATTGATCATTCTTTCATTTGCTATTTATAAAGGTAAAAAAATATATAAGTTATAATAGTTTCGTAATAAAATTAAATATGAAGGTAAATAAGAATAAACTATAGAATATGAATGATTATCTATTTATAATTAAAAAATAAAAAATATTATAGTTATGAAATATATAAATTGTAGAAATTAGGGACATTCACTATTTAATTTTTATAACAAAAAGGTAGGCCTTTTTTTTTCCCCCTAATAAAGAAAGACAAAAGTGGGTAAAGGAAATCTTATTTTGTGGACTCCAAATGTCCTTCCAAGAGATTGCTTAATGCACCTGTGCGCATCAGCTTCTCCTAGCCAACCAAACCCTTCCAGATATGAGGTTCCCGTTCTAGCTACGCTCACTTCCACTTCTAGTTCACATCAATTTCCCTTCTCTCTCCCTGTCTCTCTTAATCTTCCCCTAAATATTAACATACCTTTACAGCTTCTGGTGCAGATGATTCCACCAAGAAACAGTACTAGACTTCCAGTGTTCAATCACTAGATCTAGGGCTTTCAGTCCCTGAAGCAAAATCAGGAAGTTAGTCTTTCCTTCGTTCCCTTTTTTTCTTGGTTTTCTTTTTCTGGTAAATTAATGGCTTCTTCAATGCTCCATGGAGCAGAACATCTCAGCCTGACAAGAGAAAATGGTTCAAAGGGCACACTTTTTCTGGGCTCTGATTTCCATGGTAGATGCCTTCCCAGAATTTCTCTCTTGCCTTACAACAATAAAAACTCTGGACTTAGAAGGACCCTAGCTTCCCCAAAATGCAGTCTTTCTGCATCAAGACCTGCTTCTCAGCCTCGATTTATACAACACAAGAAAGAAGCGTTTTGGTTCTATAGGTTCTTATCCATAATTTATGACCACATTATAAACCCTGGGCATTGGACTGAGGACATGAGAGATGAAGCACTTGAACCTGCTGATCTTAATGATAGGAGAATGCTAGTTGTAGATGTTGGTGGTGGCACTGGTTTCACCACTTTAGGTATAGTTAAGCATGTTGATGCCAAGAATGTCACAATTCTTGATCAATCTCCACACCAACTTGCCAAGGCTAAGCAGAAGAAGGAATTAAAGGATTGTAAGATCATTGAAGGCGACGCAGAAGACCTCCCTTTCCCTACTGATTATGCTGATAGATATGTGTCTGCTGGAAGGTACCGTTCAACCTTTTGTTTTGCTGTTTTACCTGGGGTTTAGGGTTTAATCGCTCTGTTTCGTGTTCCGCATGTGATTCTAAATGTAGGATACAGCTCAGAATGTGAAAATTTGGAAAAGCGAATTTAAATTGTTTTCTTAAAACGTCATTGTTTCAAGCTTAACAAACCAAATATTGTGTGTGTGCGTGTGCGTGTGCGTGTGCGTGTGCGTGTGCGTGTGTGTGTGTGTGGTTTTTTTTTTTTTTGTTTTAAGTATAGTTTCTAAAATTACAAACCAAACAGAAAAAATAGTTGATAGATCAAAAAGTAAGGAGTAATTGGTATGCTTAATTCCTTGTGGTGTTGATAAATACCAACAAAAGTTAAATTTGTTGAGAATTTCACAGCAGTTGATCCCTGACGGAGATGCTATGATTGATTTCTTCAGTATAGAGTACTGGCCAGACCCGCAGCGGGGCATCAAGGAGGCTTATAGGGTGTTGAAACTAGGCGGAAAAGCCTGTGTGATTGGCCCTGTTTATCCAACTTTTTGGTTATCTCGCTTCTTTGCGGATATGTGGATGCTATTCCCTACGGAGGAAGAGTACATTGAGTGGTTCACAAAAGCTGGTTTCAAGAATGTTGAACTGAAAAGGATTGGCCCAAAATGGTATCGGGGGGTTCGTAGGCATGGTTTGATCATGGGATGCTCTGTGACAGGCATGAAGCCTGCATCTGGGGACTCTCCTCTCAAGGTAATTTATCTATTTTATCCTTCGTTACTTTCAATGGTTATGCAACTTCAATTTTTTGAAGCATGTTTTGAAAAAGACATGATTTATAGAAACTATTATTGAATTTCTTCTCTTGTTTTATATGTTCTCTATGACTTAGATTAAACACTTGGCAGTTGGAGAGATTTTCCCTCTAGAAATTCTTGGAAAAGTCACACATAAGAGACACAGTTAAACCACATTTCAATATATATATATCATTGTGGTTCACAACATATATATAGCTGCATAGAAATTATGCTGTCCCCTTACTATTTCTCTTTAATGACAGAATACACTATGGACAAGCAAAGTAGCATATATTCTAAGAAATTAGAACTCCATGGAGGAGAAAGATATGAGACCATTTCATAAAAATTCTTTTAGAATTGAGAATGAGGTTTTTGTTCTATATATGTGAAATCATAAAATGGTAATTGCATCCAAAAAAGTCCTAATCTTTTCAACTTTCTTTTTAGGAAATGGGATATTTATGAAATACCTATGAGTAGAATTAAACCGAATTTCATCGTATTTACATGAGATTTTCTCTTTCTTATTTTTAAGCAAATGCCCAAGAGAGCTTTGTTGATCAATCATTTGTGTTACATCTTTTATTTTTCCTTTTTGTTTATTTATGAGAGAGATATTTATCAATTTCGTGTCTTTTGTTTTTTATATTGACAATTTATTCTTTTTCAATCGAGATGTATGTATCTGTGTGTATGCCTTTCCTGTTTGTAGATTATTATGAGCAGTAGATGACATAACATTTATACTTACCGAGGGCAAAAGCCTTTAGCATTGAGGTCCATGAGGATTAAGAAAAGCCATCCAAATTCTATTTCTTTTATGTTCCTTGTTGAAATTTAGAGTATTGAGAACAGATGAGAGATAAGATATGATAATCACAAGTCACTCTGCACCAAACAAAGTGATAAACTACAAGCATTGACATACCTTTTTGAGTTCAGCATGCCCATGTTACTCCACTCCGCTGCTGCTTCCATTATTCCCAGCGTACTGGGCTGAGGCTATTTTCTAACAGATATTTTAATCAATCCGCTTCCTCGATGCGATGTGTAAAGTCACCAATTCACTTAATCTGTGCAGCAAAATTAAAATATGCCGACCAACTCTAGAAGAAAGTTATATATTTATGATCATTTTAATCTTGTTTGATATCTGCTAAAAATGAAAGGAATTTAGAGAGGCTTTGGTTTTGAGGTATATATGTGTTTATTACAGCTTGGTCCAAAGGAAGAGGATGTGAAGGAGCCTGTGCCTCCATTTCAGTTCCTTATGAGACTCATCTTGGGAGCCATGGCTGGAGCATACTTTGTTCTGGTTCCCATTTACATGTGGATCAAAGATAAAATTGTTCCCAAGGGCATGCCGATTTGAGGTTGAAGCTGTGTAAGAAGTTGGTGGCTGCCAATTTCATGAAGGCCCTTTTTATTGCTTTTTCATCGTCAGAATAGAATCTACTTTTTCCTTCTGATTGTCATCTTTAGAATGATCTTTATTTGAGCACAGATGTAATTGATGATGTAGCTGACATGCTAAGTGGTAGGAAGTGCCATTATTGTAGTGTCTTTCTACTTTCTCTTTTTTGTTAATTATGTTTATTCTGCTTGTAGTGAATGCTTCTCAAGTGTTATTTTCTAGAGGATGAAGTACCTAAATCTTAAACTTAGCAGGTTTTTTTCCTTCTTCTAAACATGTTAGTAGCTTCATAAGTTGTGGCTTTATAATTAAAATTAAATTTTTTTATTTTTTAGAATTATATTTGTCATAATTTACTTACTCTCTTGAGAAAAAGTTGTGATGATAGTTTAAATATTGAAGGGCTAATGGGCTTAAAAATTTTAATGTTTATAGATTTTGATAAAATAATTCAAACATTTAAAAATTAGTAAATAAATATAAACTTTTATTATTTTGTTGTAAATCTATTGTGGGTGAGTTACATGCATTAATGCTGATGTAGCATTTGTTTGGCACTTATGTGGTGAAAGTGAAATGTGGCATGTCCTCTTATGCGTAAAGGGAAATGTGTCATGTCCTCTTCTGCTGACACCCAGACCAAAAAAAACTATAAAATTGTCCCTAGAAGCCATTATGAGGAGAGTGTGTTGTGCCCCAAAAACGAATCGGACTGGGAGGAGAGCTCAGATCGAGGTAGTGGCTATGCAAAGAGGAGAGGAGATAGCAGTCACAGAACGAACGAATAAAAGAGGAGATCGTAGTGCAGTGGCTGTTCTGTGGAGGTTGAATGTCGAACAGAAGAACGAGAGGCCGTCCCAAGCAGAGGGATATGTGAAGAACGAACACAAAAAAGGAAAACAGATATGCGAAGTGCATTGGCTGTTTTGTGGAGAGATCAGATTGCGAAGTGCATTGACATCAAGTAATACCTTTGTGGGTGGTATCCTTTGGGGCTGCCATTTATGTTCTAAACTTTGCAGAAACCTCTTAACTCTTCTACAATGGATGTTGCTGTCTTTTGTCTTTCATTAGTGGGCACCAACTTCCCAACTTTCATACGAGAAGCACACAGAGTCCTTAAACAAGGCTAGTTGTGCAGGCTCTATTTTGGGCTCATCCTTTTGCTTTTATTACTAAAAATTCTACTGTCTAACCATAGTATCAATTATTTTTTTTATGTTACAGTGGATGGCTTTTGATCGCAGAAGTGGAAAGCCAAAAAATGGAGGAGCAAATCCAAATAGGTTTTTGAAAGTTGTCTGTGAACTTGGATTTGTTTCAATATCTATAGTTAACAATACCTTTCATCTACTTCAAAGTAAAAAAGTGATACAAGAAACTTGTTCCAATCATGACCATGCCATTGCTAAACCAATCCATTCTATCTACAAGGTTTCTCAAATAAATGTTCCTGTTGTTCTTCTTCTAGAAAAAGGTAAGAGGAGGGATGCATTTTGGTGGAGGTTGCGTTTATAAGTTTTCAACTTGACAAGTAGCCCATTATTTCTCAGCATCTTTGGGCAAGACAAGCGAAGTTTTGCGCAGAAAGAAATTGAATGACCAGAGTTAAAGTTGTGCTTGTATAAGCGTCATTGATAGTAATTATGTGCTAGATTTGTTACAATTATCCTCAAACTTTATGCCCCGGAATATTGTAAAACCTTTACGAGTTGCCTCCTCTAGGGGCAACTATTTGTCTATTAAGATAGCAATAAGATGAAAATTCTTAGTTGAAATTTAGTTAAGTTGGTTCAAATCTTGTATTTTAGATAACTAATTGATTTTTAAATTAATAAAAGAAATTGATGATTTAGAACAAACCAAATTGACCAAGCATTGTTTGGTTTTAAATTTTGAAACATTAAACTAAATAAGATATGATTTGATTCAATGGTTTATTTTTTGTGAAAATTGAAATAAATCAATTCATGCACATTCAGTAAAACTATTATTTATATTTTGATGTACGAGAGACTTGATTTAGGAAAGTTTTAATTTATTTTTTCAAAAAACTTTTATGCATGTTAGATATGTGATGACATTTTAATAGTGTTGGATACAGTGCCATTCCTATACTATCAATTTTTAAGATAATATTTTTTTTAATTTATTGTGGTGATTGTGCATGTCAACTTAGATGGAAAACAAATTCATTTCAATGGTGTGCTATACTAATAGAAAAATAGTATCCACCAAAGGTGTATCATATGATCGTATGCCAATTTGCATTATAAGAGTCTTATTTAGTGTTGGATGTGAAGAGTTTAAAGAAATCATTCGAAATGCACTACAGATATTCCATGGAGCAAGAATCAACATGACATATAGATGTCCTTTGCTTTTTGGGTTAGAATTATAAATTTTACAAGTTGTCCAATTACAAATGATGAAAGCTTAAGACATATATTTTCTTTGTTGCAAGAGTTCCCACCGCCTAATAATATGGAGGTTTATATTGATGTTATTGGTGGGCTTCATCTAAGGACCATGCAAGTTGTTTTTCAAGGCTTGAAAACTGTGTTGTATTTAATGCACAAAAACCATCACAAGAAGTTGGTCTAAGTACAATGCCACTTATTGCTCCTGTAACACGTCTATATGATGATGATTGTAATTCAATGACGATAGTGATCATGATAACGACAAGGATTACCATGAACAAAGCAATGATGATTCAGAAGGTGATAGTGATAATGATGAAGCACTAGAGAAGTCTAATCATGTTCATTTTGGGCATACATTAATGAGGATGATAAATCAAGATGGGTCCATATATCCATCAACATTATTAGAAAACTCACACTTTGGGTTAAGCATGGAAGATGATGAATCACATGACACTCCATTGCATTGTGCTAATGGTACACCCCAACATACCATGTCAGGATATGAGGCTCCATCACTAAACTTTATGGAACTTAATATGCGAGTGATGACAACTATGTTGGATGACCACAATAGTGTAACTTTGAGTTGGAACAAGTCACATGATCTCTGCAAAGGGCTCACATTTTTTTTAGTAAAGATGACTTGTAACACACATTAAAATAATGTTGGATAACACAACAACATGAGTATGTTGTGGTTAACTCAAAACTTAATGTTTGGTCTACAAGATGCAAGAAATGGAAAGATGACTGCCAGTAGAGGATTAGAGCTACTAAGCGTAAGAGGACAGGAATGTCTGAGATCACAAAGTGTGAAGGAACACATACATGTGTCTTTCCTCAAATATCACAAGAACACAGACAATTAGATTTATTACTAATATTTCGGGAGATATTCAACATTGTCAAGCAAGGTCCTGATGTTTCAATAAGAGTACTTCATGCATTTTGAAAGAGAAGTACAAGCATGGCGTTCCTTATAAAAGAGTATGGCAAGCAAAAACAAAAGTGATGGACAAGTTATTTGGGGATTGGGATGAGTCCTACAATGTCCTTTTCGGATGGATAGATGTCTAAATTGCAACTAACTCTGACATAATAGCAGGATTGCATCATTATGGAAAAAACCCCAAGAATCCTGGTGAAGTTGTTTTTTGTCATTGTTTTTGGGCATTTGGTGCGTCAATTGAGGGATTTAAATATTGTAGGCCCATTTTATAAATAGATGACATACACTTATATGGTAAATACCGTGGAATGATGCTTATTGTCACGAGTATTGATGTTGCTAATCACATATTTTCCCTGGCTTTTGCAATCATTGAACAAGAAAACAAGAATAATTTGGGTATGGTTTCTTAGGATCTTCCGCTATCAAGTAATGAACAGAGCTAATATTTGCTTAATTAGTGATCTTCATATGGGTATTCTAGCAACCATTCAAAATCCAAATATGGTTGGGCTAAGCCACTTGCACATCATAGATATTGTTTGCGTCATGTTGTCAGTAACTTTTCTGACAAAGTCCACGATAAAGAGTTAAGAGAACTAGTTAAGAAAGTCGGTTCACAACATCAACCTCGCAAATTTGTAGCAGTAATGACATCACTTGAAAACAAACGAGAGGGTTGCACTAGATGATTTACTCGAATCGACCTAAAGTAGTGCACTATGGCTCATGATGGTGGTGTGCGATATAGTTGGATGATGTTCAATGTTATTGGTTAGTTGGTCATAATATACTTTTTTTAATATGCTTACATAATTTATTTAATTGTTGTGATTAAATATTTTCAACTTGTTTTTGTTGTATGTGCAGAAGCTTTAATGGTATCTTAAAAGGTGCACGAATGTATCCTATTATTGCATTGGCGCAATTAAAATTTTATAAAATCGTTGCATGATTTGAAACTAGAGGAAAAGAAATTGAGAAAGCACTCCATAGATGGGATATTTATAAGAATATACAATTGAGAAGATGACAAATTGTGTAGCTAAGGCAAGATATCATACTATGCCTTTGATAGATAGTCAAAATGAAATATTTGAGTTGTTACGGGGGTGCAAAATGCTTGTCTAAATAAGGGTTTAACAAATAGGTTGTTAATCTACTACAACAGGTCTGTAGCTATGGAAAATGGCAGTGCTACGGAATTTCATGTTCTCATGTACAACCGGCATGTCGACATGCTGCTCTTGATTGTGATGCATATATAAAAAATTAGTACCGCATCGATAATTACCTCAAGTGTTATGAGCCACACTTTAATCAAATTTCACATGAATCCTCTTGGCCCCCTCGTAGCCTTGTATATAGAGTGTACTCAAATTATAATTGTGTTCACAAATCAAGATGACCAAAGACATCACGAATAACTAATGAGAAAGATGTAAGGGAGACATCCTCAAAGATTTATTATGGGTATTGTGGACATGAAGGCCACAATCAACGTAGTTGTCCAGCTCGTTGTAGAAATGTAACATAATGCATTATATTTTATTTTGTCGTTGTATGATAAGAGTTTGACAATTTGCGATAAGGCTTTGTTCTTTATTTGTATATTTCAATCTCATTAGAATCTGTTTCTTCATTGTTCATGCATCCTTTTAACGTGTATAGTGTAGTTGTAGCTGGATCCAAGACTCGTAAAAACATCTGTGTTGATGCTTTAGGGACATCATCATTCTACTGCCATTTAGGATGGACATATACTTGAGTTGTTACTACAGATAATTGTATTGTTTTTTTTTAACTACTAATAATGTCTTTGATATTGCAGGACTTACCTGAGTTACATTATCGTCAACAAGCTGTCATTGATTGCGCTTTTCCTTTGGACGATCGTATCATCCCACATTTACAGAGAGCAGGATTTTATGGACTTGCACTCCTTGGCTTCATAGAATTAGACTGGCACTTGATCACAACATTGATTGAACAATGACAACAAGAGACATACATTTCATTTGACAATGGATGAGGCCACTATCACCCTATAGGATGTGGAGGTTCTTTTGGGTCTTCCTGTTACTAGTTCGACAAATTTAGATTATAATGACATTTGTTCTGAGTTGCTTAGATTTATTCTAGAGGGAACAAGTAGACGGGGTGGTCATCTCAAGCTATCGGTACTTGCAGATAAAGTATCATTACCTACGAATGCTATAGAGATTCAAGTTGATCGATATGCGAAGGCGTACATTTTGCAACTAATTCGAGGTTGTTTGTTCTCAGATCAATCAAACAATTTAGTGCACTTAGGATACTTGACATTGCTTACTGATTTTGACCAAGCCGGTGAATATTCATGGGGTATTGCTACATTTGTATGGCTTTATCGTCAGATGTGTCGAATAGTTGATTATGAGAAGAAAGGAGTATCTGATGCACTTATTTTATTGCAACGACCATTGGAATATAGGTAAGGTGGAATGATTCACAACCTTTATAACTCTTATGTTTATAGGATGAATACGTAAATTATTTGTGTTGCTATTTGTATCGCAAGTGGAAAAATGCGTTAGTGACCACACATGTTCCGATGCATGTTTTTGTCAAGTACAGAGAGTTGTTAGATATGCAATCATTTGAGCAGGTCTCTTTCATTATATTTTTATTGCTTCTTTTAAACCATATTTTTGGATTTGACATCAAACTTCTAATAACAAATAAGTTATTGTTTTACTGGTCATTTGGACACCATACACATGATAACCAATGATTTGTCGGAGTATTGTGATATGGTAGAGACATTTAACACACTGTTTCTCCTCTCTTTTGTTTTGTGGTTGTTAAGCAACATAGGCCTGATCAGGTATTGCAGCAATTTGGAATGTATTAGCCTATTCTCAAACTATGCAGTGTAGATGTTAATCTTCATAATACAAATATGAGAGATCAATGAGACTATGATTGGCTTGTAGTGCCTCAAAAGTATATCGAGCAGTTGGTAGAACATGTAGAACATTTAGCTAAGGATATCCCACATGCTACTCATGTACCATATACCAATAATTAGTTTTGATCCCTACATAGTTTGGTATTGAACAATAACATGGAGATATATGATAATAAACGGAGCAAGGTTCTATTACTTGATACATATCTTTTTTATTTCACATTCTAAATTTTATTATTGAAGATTTATTATTAACAGTCATTGTTAATATTGCATTTTCTTTGTTGTTGTTTGTCGATATTTAGGCAAGCTAAATAGTTCATATTCGCATGTTCACTCAACATATCAATAATGTATCTATGAGAAAGATTGAAAGGGTTGCATTATCTGCACTACAAATGATGCAGAGTACATGGTACAGAGAGAAGGTAGAGAGTAGATGTCATCCACATATGATCGTAGTCTCATGACCCGCGATATTCCATTTGATCCATACTCCAATGTTCAAGTGCCAACCTCACAAGAAGACGTCGTGTTCTTATTTCATGTAAGTATGTTCCTATCTGGTCCTACCTTCCATGAAAGCCACATGTCCTATATAGAGGGACCAGCAAATAAAATAGAGCATGATGAAACTAATGAACAAGTGGCTCAAGATAAAGTTCAACCTCTTGCCCATTACAATAATATACAAGGGCTCATTTAAGAAGAAACAAAAAACGCCATTGGCCACCTTGTGAGACAAAATGATGAAATTTTTAAATGTTTTGATATTTTTTTGTTGCAATGTTATTGGTGATTAAAAGAATGAAAAAAAAAATAATGTGTACCCGTAATTTTGTTAAAGTACAAGTGTTAAATATAATTTTCAAGTACAAGTGTTAAGTGCAACTTAATTGTTTTTTTATGTTTTTCTTTTATACATATAGCTTTGTTATATTTTTAAAATTGAGTTCATTTTTTAAATAGTGTTACGGGAGAGGGGGGGCGGATATTTAGACGTGTTCGAAGTGTGTGTAAATTCAATTTCCATTGACGACATTTTTCCAAAAAACACTCATACTTGAAAAAAAATAAATATAAAAATTGACAAATTGACGCATACAAGATAAGTTACTATAAAAAAAAGTTAAGTAAGTGTATAATATTAGTGAGTTGAATATTTTAAAAATAATTTATTTTTTATAATATTAAAAAAACACTTAAAAAGGCGTGGCTCCTGCCCACAATAGAACAGCGATCCTAATCCCAAGTACGTATGTTTGAAAAGAAAGATGATTGCACTATGGGAAATCAACTAATACTGTGTAAACATATATATATATATTTGAATTCTTAAAGATATAGACAAGTAGAAGTTGGGGACAGAGGTTGGTTTAGCCATCACAAGCTCAAGACACTAAGAACTGATTCATGATCCAAGAACCACCCAGCTCAAAAAACTAATCATAATGAACTAAGATGTGTTTAGATCAGTCTCCACTTGGTATATAATGATTTTTAATTACTCATCATAGCTTTACTTTAAATTAAGATCAAGTAACTCAGACATACAAGATAAAATCTAAAATCTGCTGACAAAACCCAGCCAAAAAACCCAATTTTGCTGTGCATTCAAACAAGATCGGTCCCTTAAGGCATCAACTATAAGTTAAAACAGAGCTCAACTCTGGCGACAACATAGAAAGCAAAGTTCGAAATAAGTACTCCTTAGGTTGTCAACTACATCTCTAAGCAACAGCTTTGTGGAGCGTCAAACTAGGTGCTCCCAGCATCAGGACTCCCATCTCCATAGGAAACCAAACCCTTGCTTCCCACTGGAGAATTAGACCTTGACCTGCCGGAGGACCGTGAGTTCCTCTTTACATGGCGCCTTTGTGGCTCAACATCCACAGAGGATGCAGGCTGAGATAAGCTTCCGCTCTGTGACCTTGACCTCGACCTCGACCTTGACATCAACCTACCCTTGTCAGATTGATCTTCACCCCGACAGGGACCAAGCCGTGATCGAAGCTTCTCACTCATTGCAGACCGAGTAGCCACTGGACTCTGCCCACGAATTGGGCTCAGACTATGGTCTTTGCCACGATCACGGCGACCAACTGGGCTCCGTGAGACACTCCTACTTGGACTTCTCCTGCTTCGGTATCTAGAAGCACATAAAGAATAAATCAGAAAAAGGCTTGTGGAGAAACAAAATGGCTTGTTTCTGTGGAGAAACAATTGCAGTGGCCTCATTAAATTCAACACCAGGTACCATAGGAATGAGAGATACTTTTAAATAGGAAGCATATAGTTTAGTTTCCAAGATCTTTATCAGTACAGAAAAAAAGGATCTATTTGAACTAAAACAGTGGACAGCGGTGGTGTCTTAAAAATCTTAGCCCACTTTCAAAAAGGACCAGTACTATCATCATTATCAGACTTAAAAAATGGCAACTAAGCCTATCAGACAAGAAATTGATTAGGATCTTGATCCTTGAATAATAGGTAGAAAGTAACAATCATTCTTTGCTTAAACTATTTCTCGAGTTATTATGTATTTAAGACTGCAACATGTGACCTGCTGGACGACTGAACAGAATTAAGCAGTCAACTTAGCGAATTTAACCAAATAAAATACGCATACTGAAAAGTCTTACAATGTGGGTGTCTCCTATCTTCAGTCCATATTTTAGCCTTCTGAATTCAGCCAAGGCAAATAAAAGGAATGGTTTTGTGCATGTCATTAAAAAAATCAGTACCCACGTTTAATAGACTGTAATTTTAGAGATAACCAGGCACCATAACCCACGACAAATGTTACAGAGAGGCACACACGCTTGTAGTAGGCCAAAGATACTCATGTTTTTGTTTCAAGAAAGTGAAATGCGGTCGTGTGTTTGCATTCTATACGTGTGTTTGGGTCGGTAGTTGAGAAAAGCTTTTTTAGGTTGATATAGAAAGAGAATGAGCAAACATATGTTAAACCTGGGGGGACTCCTGCCTCTTGGAGGGCTCCAGTGACGTCTTGGAGGGGAACGATCAGAATAACCTCTGTAGCTTGAATACCTAAACACATATCAGAACAAATTCAAACCGATGCCTAAACTTCTCTTGATTTAATTATTTACAGGCATACCTATCTCGATTTCTTTCTTGAACGTTTCTTCTCCCATAGAAATAGGACCTCGGAGGCGAACGCACTGGAGATGGCGTTCGGTACTTGCGTGCATAGGAGTAACGCTCAGTGAATCCACGCCCTCTTCTAATACGTTTTGGATTGCCACCAGGAGAACGGCTTCTTGACAAACTCCGACGAACATTAGAGCCCAAAGTTTCAGGGGCTACACGGTTAGGGCTCCTTACAGGACTCCTTGAACTACTCTTTTGCCTGCTTGCTGGCCTAGGACTAATACTACGGGATCTTGGGCTTCTCATGCTTCTTTTAAGATTTGCACCTGTGCTGGTCTTCGGAGTTGGACTCAAGCTCCTGCTCATCATATTGCTCATCAAATACTTCAACAAACGTTATTTCATTGCATGTTTGTAATGTGATTGCATGAACTAATTTTAGAGTTCCTTCATAAAACTTCACACAAGTAAATAAATATGTAAGGATGAAGAAGAAAAAAGAATAAACCTGGATTTGCTTGAGTTATTATCTGAATGAGCATATCTGTTTGCAGTTTTCTTTGATTTTATTTTAATGCCATTCCCATTAGAGAAAGGGTCCTGCTTTTCTTGAGAAAATTCACCCTCTTCATGAGATGAATCGTCCTTGGACTCATTCACTTTGTCTCTCTTATGCAGATCTGTGTCCACTTTTTCCGAAACAAGAGGAAGCAACTCCTTTGCTTCAGCTAGACAGGACCAACCATTGATTGAAATAAAGTTATCACCAACATTTTAGAAACAAGGAGAAACCTTAAAAATTTGAGTTTCATAAGTATCATACAAAATGTGTGAAAAGTGTTACATACCGTGATCTGGGGATGATTCAGTCTTGGCACGTGACAGCTTTTTTTTCACTTTATGATCAGGCCCCTGTCTATCAGCTCCATCATCAGAGCTGCTGCTACTACTCTTACCCTCTGAATCACTGGAGCTCTCTGAACTCCTGAAATTAAAATAAAGCAAGTATAATGTAGAGAGAGAAACCTAAATTCCAAAGTACAATGCATGAATCACCTTACCATTTTGACTTGCGTCTTGATCTTTTCCCATGTCGTCTTCGCCCTTTCTTGTCCCTCCTTTTCCTTTCGCGCCTATGCCTGTCTCTTTTCACTGCTTTCTTCTTCTTCCTCCGTTTTTCATAACTAGAACTTGAGTCAGACAATGAGGAATCTGAATCTGAATCTGAATCACTGGCAGAGTATGAACCAGAATCAGAATCACTGGAGCTAGATGAGTCAGATGAAGAATATCTCCTTTTCCGCTTCTTCCTTGCATTCTTATGAGAACTTTTGCGTCTTCCCCTCCCACCACTATCAGAACCATCTTCAGAAGAAATGTTTTTACCAGACTTTTTTATCTTCTTCAAACCTGCATAAAAATCAAAATTTCTTGAAAAGGAAAGAAGGAAAGATGAGGGGAGAATAAGGAGCATACAGAAGACAATTTATAATAGTCCTAGCATCCACAATGCGTCCCAAGCGATCAGCATACATTTCTCTGTCTTGACTGCATCTTGAGCTTTGCTCTCTGAAGCTTCACCACAATCCACAATCTTCACTGTACAGGATGGCTTCCCCTGAGCAGACCCCACCTGCTCCATCTGCCTCACAATGTCCATTCCCTTGACAACCTTTCCAAAAACAACATGTTTCCTAAACATAAATAAATAAATAAAAACATCTTAGCAGATTAAAGAATACTTTAATGAGAAACCACCATAAAAAGTAAACAAGTGAACAAAAAAGAAAGTAAAAGGAAATAGCAGTGGATATTAAGATAGTGAAAAAAGCTGAAAATTATAGTGTAACTAGCATATAAAAAGGGAGGAAAAATGAAATCTGACCTATTTCAATAGTTTGAATAGCCAAAAAAAAAAGGAAGAATGATAAGGTCAAGAACAAGGAGGCTATGCAGCCACTTTCACACAAAACACTACCCACCCATCAAGATGATGAACAGCCTTGAAAGTAATAAAAAATTGAGATCCATTGGTGTCTCGTCCGGCATTTGCCATGGATAGAAGACCAGGCCCATCATGTAAAAGCTTGAAATTTTCATCTGCACAAAAAATGTTATATTTAGCAAAATAAAGGAAAGAAATAAATAAGGAAGCATGAACATAAATAAGAAAATGAGCATACCTGTGAACTTTCCACCATATATGCTCTCTCCCCCAGTACCTGCAGATTATCACAAGGAATTCTAACTAGCAAACATCCTGAGCAGAACAAAAAGGAGTAGACAGGCATTTCTCACTTTACGGTAAAGAAATCAGGTGATGAATTGGTATACCATCATGCTTTGAAAAATCACCACCCTGCGAAAAAAAAAAGGTCGGCCCTCAATTGCAAGCAAACAACAGTTGCGCAAATTTTAACAGAAAAACAAGACAGTGCCACATGATTGAACTAAAGACACCTAAGCATACACTTCAGTGAGAAGAATTAACAAAATTTCAGGGAAAAGATAAAAATCAAAAAACATATTGAGAGCACATGCACAGCCATTATGTGGCCTGAATAGAGAAATTGGCTTTTACTATCAACCCAGCAGAACAAAAAATAGGCGATGAGAGAAATAACTAAGATTAATATGTTTACGAAGCACAGGATGCGGTTCTTCACCAAATTATTTTTAATCTATCACTATTACAGATAATTCAGTCTATATACATACCTGAAGGGAAGTTAGATATCTACATAGTTAATGTTCGTTATTTACAATTGTTATGAATTACAGCGAGAGGAAATTGAGGAACATACAGTATATTGGAAAGGCAAAAGTATCATACGAGATAACTTCTCTAAATAAGCATTATGATTTCTTCATTTTAGTTATTTATATAGCATTGTAAATATAAAAATGATTTGAACATAAGCATGTTATATATGTATGAATATTTAAGGCATTGAATTGAAATTCATGAAATTATATTATACGGCATTGTGTTTTAGATTTGCAAGAATAGGTTTAGAACACGATATCATTTCAATGGACTTAGCCCTAAAGAATAATAATAGTAATAACACCAAATTAGCAATAATTACAATAGAAAAGGATGAAGAGACTGAAAAGGGGGAGGAAGAACCCAAAATATCCTTTACCGGTGGCCATGGGAGCCAATCATCTCGTACGGAGGTCTCATGGGGTGGGAATAATAAAGTAAAAGATTATTAAGTTTGTTTTTTCAAAAGAAGGGGGAAATGAGATTACCACAAAATGGGGTAAAGAAAAACAACTAAACAAATGAGTAATATTGTCCCGGTGACCTACTTAACTATAGAAAGTTGAAGCAAAAACCTGCCCTATATGATGTTTCAAAGCATGATGGTTTACCACTTCATCACTTGATTTCCTTATGGCGAAGTGAGAACTTCCTGTCAACTATTTTTGTTTTCATTTGGGAGTTTTGCCAGTAAGAGTTCCTTGTAATAATCTGAGGTACTTGGGATGGGTTCATGGGTAAATTTTCAGGTAAGCTATTTTTA
This sequence comes from Tinospora cordifolia, assembly GCA_030144865.1. Taxonomy (NCBI): domain Eukaryota; kingdom Viridiplantae; phylum Streptophyta; class Magnoliopsida; order Ranunculales; family Menispermaceae; genus Tinospora; species Tinospora cordifolia. Next base: position 56,515 of record JAJIYU010000030.1, on the reverse strand, counting down.
TTTACGTTCATGTGTTACTGTTCTTGTATTTGCTAATATTGCCTTTTCCTTTGCAGATGGAACTTCCAATAATGTCACGAAATGTTGGTCAAGACACTAACGGATCTCAAATTTTGATTACTTGCAAGGCCACCCATCATTGTTATTTTAAACTGTTTACTGCAGCATAGCTTCCTCATTGTTGACCTTATTTCTTTTTTACTTTTTTTTTTTTTTTTGTCATTCCAACAATTAAAATAGGTCGATTTCATTTTTCCTCTTGTTTTTAATGTATAAGTTTGGTTGTGATCTATGGCATTTCTAATTGTTCTAATTTCCACACTATTCAATGTTACTTTTTCTCTTTTTTGGTCACTTGTTCACTTTCTTATTGGTTTTTCATTAAATTATAATTTTATCCATAAAACGAAAATTCGACTTTGTCTCAAACTTCAACCTTTAAAAATTAGAATTAATTCGAAGAGTTCAAGAAATTTGAGAAAAATTTTTATAAAAATTCACCAACTTAGAAAAGTTAAAAAATTCCATGTAAATGCTAAAATATAATTTCTATTAAAAATGATGAAAACAAATATAAATCAATACATTTTACATATAAAAGTATAAATATAATGATTTCAAATATATATTTTAATATTAAGAATATTTAATATCTATCGCACATGTTAAAAATTTTATATTATTTACTTGTACATTCCACGAGTTTCACCAAAAATCATCGAAATCTTCAAAATTTTCACGAATTTCATCAAAGCCTTCGAATTTTTCACAAATTTCATCAAAGTCTTTGTCGAATCTCTGTGAAATTCAGCAAATTTTCATTCCTTGTTTGCTATTTCAAATTCTACATCGCTTACCTTATTTTATTAATTTATTATTTAATTATATTTTTTCAATCTTGTGTTATGAGAGTTAAAACTAAAAGAAAAGAAAATAGCTTTGAAAACACTTCAAATTGATTTTTAAGCTTTTATATTATTTTAACTTTGTTTATTTATCTGCTTTTTTTATTATCTTCTTGGCAAAGAAATGATTTATAGTTCATCAACTTGTTAAAATTTTAAAACTTATTTTGCTATGTTAGTTGATGTAGTTGAAAATAATACATAATTATTAGCATTTCTATTTTTTATTGATAAAATAACTTTTTTTTCCGATCTTAAATCAATCTAATTTAGTAGAATTTTTAATCGGTTTTTTGCATTATTAAATTAAAAATGTAAATCATTGTCAAATTTCTTGAACTTTGTCGAATTATTTTAAAGAATTTTTGTAACTTCAATTTTACCTCCACTTCCCATTCGATGGTCAATAAAAGGGAAATCATTCGTAGAAGTTCACCAAAATTCGAAAAATTTTCAAACCATGATTTTATCTACTGAGATGTTTTCTTTTTTTTTTTTTTTTTTCCGGGTTTAGGTTCTAGAAATGTTGACCAAGGGCTTTGAAATTTGGGAAACATGTGTTGGAAAAGGTTGTCAAAGGAATGAAAATTGTGAGGCAAATGCAGAAGATGGCTTCATATAAGGAGAAGCTACTGAAGATTACAGATTGTGGTGAAGCTTTAGAAAGTGTACCAGCAGAATAGCCTGTGGATGCAAGGACCACTATAGTTTTTCTTGCACATACCCCTCAACCTGTTCCCCCTCCTCTTTTTCTTTCTTTTCCTAAAGAAGTTTTATGCAAGAAAAAGAAGAACAAAATAGAGAAAACACAGCTCCTCTGAAGATAGATCCAATGTAAGAGGGAGGGAAGACATAAATAATAACAAAAGGATGCAATGGAAGAAGCAGAACAGGAGATATTTTTCATCTAATTTATCCAACTCCTCAAGATAGTTCATGAAAGGAAGTAACAAACTGAACCCCCAAGACAGATAATCGAACTCAATTCATGCAGAAGTTTGTGTGACAATTGCCCAGATCAAATTTTTGGCATGTGATTAATAAGTCAACAAAGTAACCAGAAAAACTGAACCCCCAAGACAGATTATCGTACTCAATTCACGCAGAAGTTTGTGTTAGAATTGCCCAGTTCAACTTTTTGGCATCGGATTAATGGGTCCACAAAGTAACCAGAGACTACACGGGTACAGTAGTTTCTACTTTAAAAAAAAGAAATCTTTTTAATTAAAAAAAAAAAAAGAAAAAGATACATCTAGCTAGTGATGCTGATTCTGATTTAAGTTTCAGTTATGAAAGGCAGTAGAGAAGAGGATGAAAGCAGTGAAAAGAGACGGGCATAGGCATGAAAGGAAAAGGAGAAACTTGCAGAGACAAAAGAAGCAAAAACAACATGATAAAAGGCCGGTTGTGGGCTTCAATGCTTTCATATATGTTTCAAATGATGTTCGCAAAACTTCAATTTTGATGGTTTTAAAGGTTGGTGACAACTTGATTTAATACACGGTTATGTTACCCAGACCCTTTAGCTGGACATACCTGTGTCTGACCCTTCACGATGTGACATGGGTATCAGATTTGTGTCCAACACTATAGAAAAAACTGCAAATACTCTTTCAGATATTAACTCAAGCGAATCATGGTTTCTGCTGGATTTGGTTTCTGTTCTTCCTTTTTTAAATATCTTGTCTGTCTCTTAGGAGGGAAACTCACAAATGAATCCATGCAATCACACAAACTGACATATGCAATGGATAACCTTTGTTGGAGTGCTCAATGACCTGTGCAGGAGTAAAAGTGCCAAGAGGAGACCAAAAACCTGTGCAGGTACAAGTCCTGAAGAAGCATAAGAGGCCCAACATTGCATAACTTCATACCAAACTGAATAGACCAACAAGCAGGCAGATGATAAATAGTTTGAGGAGTCTTCCAACTAGAAGGCACAACCTGAAGCCTCTAAAACTTCAAGGTCTAATGTTTACCAAAGTTAGTAAAGAAGATGTGCCCCTTGTAGCAATAAACGATGTAGTGCTGTCAAGGTAAAACCTAGGCAACATCTAAATGCCCAGCCCCCCTTAGCACCTAAGGGATGACCAAGGTGCTACAAGGGGAAGTTTGTCAAAATTCATTTTTTGATGACTTGAAAAAAAAAATTAACGTCAAATTAAAAATGTAATTATCATTATATTATTTATTTTACATACACACACACATATATATGGAGTGAGGAACCAATGAATAAATAAATATGCTATAGGGACTTCGAAATAATATGGTCCATCTTAGAATAGTCTAAGATCGCACCTAGGCCTCGCCTCACTTTAAAAAGGCTTACCGCCTAGGCCCCTCTTTCTACCTTGGCAACACTACAAAAATGCATTAAGAGAGGTCTTGGATTTACTAAATGTCACTCCTATGCACATTCTGGAAGTTGAGATAGCAAAACCCTACACCTGTTTCTAGGAAGGCCACTAGCTTTGCATATATTATGAAGCTAAGATAGCAACCCGCACCCCTCGATGGAAAGAATAAGCCCCGAAACATTTTATACATTTATCATGAGAAGCCATATGGTACAAGGTACACTTTATATCCTTAATCATTAGAAGCCATATGATACAAGGTTTTACAAGGAGGTGGGAATGAGAGGAAGATTATCCAGTATTTCCCATTTTTTTAAAGGGAAAAAATACTTAAAAATTTCAGCTTCTGAGAAAAGTGGTGGAAATGAAACCAACCTAAACAAAAAGTCCAAATTTCCAAGTAATCTTAACTAGTTTGAAGAAAGAAAAGACTTCTCTTCTACTTTTGCCTAGGTGTGTCATGTCCTATGTTACATGGACTAAAGTATGGATGTCGAATATATCTAAATCTAAAGATACAGCTTGTTCATTGTTCAAATTATGAGATATAGGGCCTCAGTTATATTATATTAAGTTGCTCTTTTTTTTCAATATTTTATTGTTTGTTTTATTCCCCTTGTTAAGGGGATTTTACGTACTAGTCAATAATATTTAATCCTCATCTTCTTTCAACTTTCTCTTTTTTTTTTCCATTGTAAGTATTATATAGTAATATTCTAATATTTAAAATTTTGGATAAACATCCCGTCTTTCTTCCAAAAAAAAAAAAAAAAAAAAAATGGATACACATCTCACGTGAATTTCAGATCATGAAGTGTTAAGACCCAGATAGATTGGGCAAAAGTAGATAGTCCAATTAACATAGGTCACAACCCTTTTCCCTAATACCAACGAGACATTTGCAAAGTGTCAAATTCAAAGTTTTTGTTCTTTTCATTTGAAAATGTAATTCCCTTTACTCTTTAAGAACATTAAAGGAGAAGTACTGAGATCTTTTATTTATTAATCTAAAATGAGTTTTCTTTTTATTTTAAGTAAATTAAAATAAATCATAAAAATTTTGTTGAGGTTTCTTGTATTTTAAAATTTCAAACGTTTAAAAGGATAACAAATTCCAATTTGTGTTTTTTAATTTTTTTTAATGAAAATGCTTAGTGTTCAACCAAAAAAAAAATTAATAATAATTTAATGCTTATTCTCTTTGAAAATGTTCAACAAGAGAAATTTTATGTCAATTTTAAAATACGTATTTCGCCACGAAGGAGATGGTGTGGTGGTCGACACCGAGTCCGCACTCACAAATTGTCGCGGGTTCGAGTCATCAAGGGGCCATCCCTTGAGTCTCCTAGATACTGGTCTTGCGGCGGGTGGAAATACCCCATGGTGGATTAGTCGGGCACAAGTTCAAATACCACCACCATGTTATAAAAAAAAAATGTATTCCTCTTGTATTTTAAGAAATTTAAAATTAAAGATAACAAGTTTTCCATCTCAAGGTATTTTTATCCTTTATTTTTCAATTAGTTATTTAATTTTTGAGTTGAAACAAATAATTTTAATTGATTAATTTGATTGCGCATCACACATTGGGCGCCAAAGGCAATAAACATGAACGTCACTTACAATGCCCTATTTTCTACCCTTGCGTCACATTGAAGCTACTCCTATACATCTAATTATCCCACCAAAACAACCACTCTAAAATTGAAAAACATTTTGCTAGTGGTGATGCAAAAGTATATGAGATAGTTTCAATATAATTTTCTCCCAAATTTGTATATCTATTTTTTTTTCCACACCGTGGAAAATTCTGTTATTGACAATACTAATAAGCTAGTATGCTATAGATCCAATTCCTTTCTCATCCTTTAACAAGGACAAGATGTGGCAAAGTGTCAATCCTTCCTCCACCTGTGCGATCTTGTAAATCAACCTCCTGAAAAGGAAATACAATTCTCCCCACTGCTTCCTGGCCAATGGACACAGAAAGAAAATGTGTTATCCATACTCACCTTCAAGTCGACATAATGTGCAGCAAGATGGTGTTGAGAGATATGCATTTGGTTGGGGGGGCTCTTTCTTGTCTTTTTGTATCTTAGTTATTTTGCCACATTAATAAAGTTCATTGTTTTTTATTTTTAAAAAAAAAAAAAGGATTAAGGATGTTGGGCAGATGACATGAGGGCGGAGAACATGGATCTACAAGATTTGAAGATCTAATTGCCATAACACTCTATCCAGGAGACATGAAACTATGACTATAATTTAGGTACGAGGATGTTTAGTTCATCCGACTCTCTAATTGTAAAATGAAAATGTAGGTTCCATGATGGGCAATGACTATGATCTGATCCAAAGGAAGCTATGAGATGATCATCTAACGAAGAAAGCAATAAAGATTAGGGAATGCATAAGCCAATATAAGATTGTCCAACCACTTGTCATCTCAAAAATGAAACTTATTGCCACAACACACCTTTAGCTCCAAGTGAGATAAGACTTGTCATTGTAAGGAGGAAATAAACTTCCAAGGACTTTTGTAAGTTAACTTGGAACTCTTAATCCTCCCATCTACCTGCATCTTGCCTAGCCCAATAGGAATTAATCCACAACAAAAGGGCCTGAGATTCATCTATATGCCACCAAATCCACTTACTACAGAGTGTAGCATTCCTTTGTGAAATGTTACTTTCAACCCTACACCTTCCATTACCCTTGCGTATTCCTCTTTGTTAAGTTTGAAAATCTTTTCTCTTGTCTCTCCCCAAAAGAAATGTTTGATCTCCTTTACAATCTATGATGTCATTCATGAAGCAATCTTGAAGACAGATAAAATGTATGATGGATTGTAGTTAAAACAGAATGAACCAAAGGTTACATCCCTCCTTTATATAAGAAGGTCCTTCTCCTTCCCTCCGATATCTTGGATCTTATGGTAAAAGAAAGCTCCCAAAATACTAACATTGGGTTTCCCCCAAGTGGAAGACCAACTTATTTCATAGGCCATGATCCAACTGTGCATCCTACCTTGTCTACTAAAAGCAATGGATCCTGCAAACATATTAATTCCCACATCTGACTTTGGGATAGATTCACTTTCAAACCAAATAGCTCACTAAGATTGTGAAGTACATCAATAGCACATAAGGCATTTTCTTCACCCTCTAGAATAAAATAGGGTATCATCAATGTATTGCAAATGAGTAATAGTAATTTCTAATTTTTCTTTGCACACTTAAAATTCATGGGCCAAGGTATATTGTCTTGCTCAAGACGTTTATCTACTCAAACCATCTGTCACTATAATGAATAGGAAGGAGGGCAGGAATGCCTTTGCCTAGGACCTCACCACCATTGAAATTTTCAAATGGCGTCAAGGAATGAAAATTCGACTTCGCCCCAAACTTCGACATTTGAAAATTAGAATTAATTCGAAGAGTTCGAGAAATTCGAAAGAATTTTTGTAAAAAATTTTCAACCTAGAAAAATTACAAAAAATATTATATAAATGTTAAAATATGCACAATTTCTATTAAAAATGTTGAAAACAAACATAATAAATACATTATACATATAATGGTTTCGAATATGTATATGTTAACATTAATAATGCTAATGCACATCACGCTTGTTAACTTAAAACTATTAGAAAAAAGATAAAAACAAAAAGAAATTTATCGTCAAACTCTAATATAAACTATGATTTTTATTTATCGTTTTTCTCTTAAGCTTTTAGCTTATTGTTCACTCTTCTCTCTTCTCTCTATCATCTCTTCTTCAGGCTATAGCTCATGCTTCTTTATCTTGGATAGCCACTCACCAATTTTACATATCGCGCATTAAATCTTCTTCATTTATAGAGAATGATTTTTTGTATAATCTTTATAATTATAAAAAGAATCTTTGTGCACTACATAAATTTTTTCATAAAAAATGCTCCTTTTTACGGCTTTTATACATTTTTTTCACAAAAATCTTCAAAACTTCGATTTAAGTGAACTTTGCCGATTTTTTTGAAGATTTCGACGAAATTTTGTAATTTTATAATTACAAGTGAATTTCGTTTCGATTGTCCAAATTACCTAATTAATTCAGCAAATTTCGACTATATTCATCTAATTTTTATACCATGAATGGAGTCCCATTAATTATAGCCATGAATCCATGATAACCATCTTGGCCCAAATCCTTTTTACCTAAGGACAAATTGCATGAAGACCCGCTCCACTGAATCATAGGCTTTCACAAAATCCACTTTAAAGAAAACACCGTTCCTCCCCTTTGTTCTATGCTGCATTACCTTTTCTTCTATGAGAATTGCATCTAGGATTTGCTTCCCCTCAATAAATGCAAATTGATATATCTCTATTAATTTATGCATTATTGTTCTAATCATGATTCCAACAATTTAGATGTTATCTTGTATGCACCAGTGAACAAACTAATCAATCGCAAATATTTATCCTATTTAACAAGATATTTTGGAACTTTTCACCTAACAAATTTGGGGTGCAAGATACTGAAATCTGGTTTTCTTGATGACACAATTACTTCATTGGAATTTTAGAAACCCATTTTATAGTAATTTAACTTGGAATTTATTAATCAAAATATTAAATATTGTCTAATATTTTCTTGTAAAAGAACTTGCTTGAGAATTGAGATTCTCATGCACAGTCCAACATAATAATATATTAATATGATATTACCAATAAAGTTGTTCAAGATTTTCTTAAGCTAACAAATAAAACCATATGATATACCAACTTCATGTCACCCTGCATCAATTTCCAATAATACCCATTCAAATTCTCATCCCTAGGTTATTTTGAACCAAATGGCTCCTCAAGCCACACCAGTTCTTAAAAACACACTACCCAAGCTCCTTCAAATGCATAGATGGCTAAGCAACCAATGATTCTCTAATACTTCTAGACAACTAAGAGTGAATACATGAAACTTGAATGGCTACTGGTTCGAGCCAAAATGGGTGCAAAGACAAGCCAAGTTAAGCATGAAGACCCTTGGATCTTAAACAAAGCGTACATAACCTAGTTGAAGAATGTAGAACTTATGTCATGATTTAAAACACAAGAAGACCAATAGTAGCAGAGTTACAAGGCAATGAAAGTCCAAGATTGCAAGACAATTATAGAAAGATTGAAAAGGGTGAAAATTAAGACAGATGAGAACAAATGGCAGCACTTCAAATTTTAGAAGCATGACTCTATACATAACTAGAGGAACAATACTCATTTTTCCCACTGTAGCACATGTCAAAGATTATTGTTATTATTATAAAATTTCAATCCATGTCTTAAGGTTACGTAGTTAGTGATGAAAGCCAATCTGACAAATCGGAATAAAAACCAATGGGCAATAGGTTGGGTTGATCGAGGTGTTTACTTTGGATTGCATGCTGAATATCCAACTTGAACAATTTAATTCGAATAATGGAGTGACACTCTTGGAACTTGATCCAATCTAACGCAAATCGAACTACATGCATTACCATAATATGGCATAAACATATTGCCAAGACCTTAAAGTAATTCATTTCTAACATGTCAACATTTATTATTAGTGAATTTGTAGGTAGATTTTGGTTGTATATGAAACATGCTTCATGTTTATTATTGTTGCATTTGCATGTGAAGTTCACAAATGATTAGAAGAGCAAGAATTTATGAGTTGAAATAAGAGTATAAAGTTTACTTAAAAGAAATTTGAATATACACCATCCTAAAGCCTAAGTAAAAATCTCTACCCAAATGATCAAACTAACAGTTTGGGTTGAGGAGATGGATTGCTTTGGGTTTATTCAATTTTTCCCACCCTAATTGGGTTGGGTTTTGGCCTTAACCAAACCCAATACATTAGTCCCATTTCACAGTAAATTAATCCTATCATTATACAAAATGTTTAAAATTAAAGGCTCAATAAACCCAAGAGAAAGAAAAACGTGGTGAGCCAGCTGAAGCGCTAGTCTCTTTTGCTTCCTATCAACATTCAGCGTTAGTGCCCCCAAAATAATCAATGAAAAATAAGAAAGAAAACATAAAGGTGAAAAGGTACAGGAGGCCTCCCGTCATCTCATACGTTTCTTTTTCTTCTTGTAAGATAGCCTCAGTAGTAAACCCACCTATTAGAGTTTCCATTTTACTCACTTCCACAATAAAGAAAAACTCTGAGCTGGACAACTTTCATGCTGCAAACAAGGGCATGAGGATTAGGCATTGTTGCAGAAAACACATCTGTGGTTCTGTAAGCCTCCAGTTCCTTCTTCTTTAAGTTCTTCTCCCTCATTAATTCCTCCATTTTTCCTTAATTTAATTTGAAAATATTAGATCCCCTCCAAAGTCAACATTTTCACTTGGTTGGAGGCCATAGGGAAGATTTATACATTTGGCATGCTTCAAAGGCATGAAACCTACCTTCTTCATTTCTCCTAATTGGTGTATCCTTTGTTAAAACAAGGTGTAATCAGTTGACCACCTATACTCCATTACCCATTTGGACGATTGTTGCAAACAAGCTTAGCAAGGAGCTTGGTTGTGATCTTCCTTTCCCTACTGCCATGTAGAACATCCAAAAGATTCTGCATGGCAACATTATTTTCAGGTCACTGGAGTCCATTGTGCTTCAACTTTGTATATTTTTCATTATCAATTTGTCCATTTGTAAATCTTCTTGAACATTTCACATACTTAAGGAACAACAGAATTTTCCTTTCTGTCAAAAAAAAAACATGAAAGATATTGTCCTGCTCATTTATGACTGTGGCTGATATTGCCATTCCAAGTGTCATAACACAAATGCATAGCAAGGTAAATTTAGACTTCAAGCCAACAACAGTGAATGCTTGTTCATTACTTAATTAGTTAGAAGAGTCCTACACAAATGAACATCCTACACAAATGAGCATATAATAGGCGTTCATAAGAACAATCTCTGGTTTACTGCATATCCAAAAAACAAAGCATCATGAAGCAGGACTCTGATTCCAAGCTCATCAGTATCAACTAACAAAACCACATGTGACTTCTTAACAAGACCACTTGGTAAAGCAAAACTAGGCTTAGGATTGATGATCTAATGAAAAAGACACCATATTATTCATAACCTAAAAGAATACAACAAATTAAAGGGATAAAATAATGCAAATTATCCGTTAAATAATCAATTCTAGGATTCCAACCCAAGGATGAGTATCATCTACAATGGCTGCTAATATAGGTCCTTGTCCTTCAATCACATGATACCAAAACATTAAAAACAAGAACATAAAGAAATACAAGCGACAAAAAAGATGGACAACAAATGTGGCCAAGCTTATAACAAACAAGTCTTATTGCTATCTTGAACAAATAAACTTCTTGGAAGCAATTTACAAAAGGTACCTGAGCCATGAATCCTTTAATTATGCGATGAAAGCTTGATCCCTTGTAGTGTAATGGTTTTCCAGTACATGCTCCAGTGCCCTTCTCACCTAAAGCAACGAATCTCCTAATTATTAGCCAACAATACAGAACAATATAAAACAAGAAATAAAAAATCAACAATTAATCTATTTGAGCATTCCTATTTGACTCAATCAATTGTAGAAGTCATAGCCATGAAATGAAAATTCGTCGAATTTTGGCAAAATTCGACGAAATAATTCGAATTTTCTAGTTATCAAACCATAGTTCAATTGTAAAAAAAAAATACAAAAATTCGACAGAACTTCGAAAATTTCGACGAAATTCGTGAAAAAATTGAAAATTTTGGTGAAATTCGTAGAAAACACAAGTAAATAATATATAGCTTAACATGTACAATAAACACTAAATCTTGTTAATGTTAAAAGACAAGTTTGAAACCATTATATGTATATTTTTATATTTAAAATATATTAATTTACATTTGTTTCATCATTTGTAATATAATTTATGCATATTTTTGCCTTTACATAAAATTTTTTGAACTTCTCTAAGTCGACAATTTTTTATAAAACTTATCTCGAATTTTTCGAACTCTTCGAATTAATTCTGATTTTTGAAGGTCGAAGTTTGAGGCGAAGTCAAATTTTCGTTCCTTGGTCATAGCAATCACTTATCAATAAAAAACAACTATTTGTTTTTTCTTGAACGCAAACTTGATGATTGATTAGACTATTGACAATCCATGAGAAACATTTAACTTATCGAAATTCGAAAGAAGAAATCAAGGAAACTATGAGAATCCTCATGTACGAGACATTCAAAATTTAATGGAATCCATGCCACTTTCTATTCTCTTTGTTATAGGCTCTCCAATATTATGTTTCTTCATTCTTGAATGCTTACTTAATAACCAGTCAGACTACTCATGTGAGAGACATTCAATTTACAATGGAATCTATGCCACTTGATATTATCTAAGTAATAGGCACTCCAAGATTGTGTTTCTTGATTCTTGACCCATTCAAAGGACATGTTACCAACAATGAGAGTCACAATGATAGCATTCTTCAAGGTATTCCTAAAATTGGTATGCCAAATGTGATATTCTACTATAAAATTAGACTGGGAATTATCATAAATTATATTATGTCAAACAGGCATTTGAACCGCTTTCCTTCCTTAAGAATTGAAACTGCAAGGCACACTCAAGCAGATGAGGAATATTTTAGCTTGAGGTGCAAGGCAAGGTGTAAACTTAGAAAAGTGAGGCACAAACTTCTTGAAAAAAACTTCATTATATATTTTTTTGAAAGAATCCAAAATAGACAACAATGGATAAATAAGTGTTGCCACACATCAAAACAGTCATAAAAGCAATAATATTAAATGTCATAGTTCTTCATGGTACTGTGTTTATTTCTTTCGATATTTAAAATTTAATTAAAGAAAAAGCAGAAAAGTGAAGAACAACTAACAATTATAATGTCTTTGCAGCAACATCTTATTTTTAATAATTTATAGAACGGAAACACAACTTTCCTTTAATGTGTCATGTTTTCTATAGTTTATCATGTATATTTATTCAAAGAAGAGACAAAAAGTGCACATACAAAACTTGTTTCTTAACTTTATACATACATACATACATACATACATCCATATATATATATATATATATATATTAATGAAGAACGAGATAGCAGCACACTAGGGTGCACGTTTGAGTTAAAGAGACCTCCCTATCATTTAAAGGTGCACCTAAGGCACATGCCCCAATAACAGCACAATTCCTTCCCCTATGCCAAAGATGGGATTGTTCAATAAATTCTAAAAATTGGGATGCTTATTGAATAAATTTAAGAATATGAAGAATACGAAGCTTCAAAAATTTTGCATTTAACAAAATAATAATTATTCACAACCACAAACACAACAACAGTTTATTTTAGAGCATTACTGTTATTAGGGCGTTACAAGAACTTAAGGTTGAAGCATGGGTCAAGGAGTGTTCTTTCTTTTCAAAATAAACTAAATATTACATGTGTGTGTGCAGGTTACATGCCACAAAGATCAGATTAGGGTATCCATCAAAGTGGAGGATGAGAAATTCATCCTATTCACCGATGGTCCAACAAAACCACCTCAACTCCTAATCCAACCACAATTCAATATCCCTTATATGATATACTCTTGGCTACCCACATCAATGCAAAACTTAATAAATACATAAATAAATAAAACCTTTTCATATCCTGCTCAAAGTACCTAACCATTCCTTTATTTCCAAATGCTCCAAGCAGCCACCTATGAGTTTGTTTCTTTTTCTTTTTAGTAGAAAATAAATATTATATGTGTGCGGATCAGTTACGTGTCACATCAATAGGATAAGAGTTTCCACAATACTTTTCATCCTAATTATCCATGGTCCAACAAAACCACCCAACCCCTAATCCAATCCCGAATTACATGCCCTTCATATTGTTTATTATCACCTACCCGCATCAATGTATAGAGAGAGAGAGAGAGAGAGACCTTATCAATTTATCATACTTGGCTAGCAGGTATCCCATCCTCCTTAAAGACTAACTATTCCTTTATTTCCAAATGCTCCAAGCAGCTGCCAAACAAACATTCGTGAATAGGGATGAGAAATAATGAGATATCTCTCTTGTGCCCTAGATTGGGTCCCAATATTTTTCCCAACCGCTTGAACCTTATCCATTAACAAAAACAGGTTGTGCTCCTTTAAATCCTCCCTTTGTAGTGTTGTTATGAAACGAAGATTGTCATCGACCACATATTTCCCATAAGAAGATGCACTGCGTGAAAATGTGTTCAAGAAACTCACTGTCCTATTTTCGTATTGCATGTCATTGCAGTAAGATGGACATATTCCAAGTTTTTTTAGTATAATATATCTAGCATTTAGCTTACCATGGCTATGGAGTATGGACCAGCAGAAGAACTTGACTTTTAATGGGACAAGTGCTTTTCGAATGATACAATAAATGGGAAAGGAGGGACATGTATGGCATTTATCAAAATATGAATGAATGACTTGTGGTAAATGAACCTAATGTGATAGATACCAACTATGGTTAGTAACACTTAAGTTAGTTAGAATATTTGTATAAATAATATTGAATGGTTTTTTGAAGGAGTCATCAGTATATTCATTAACAAATTGTATTTGGAGAGTCCAACCCTCTCGAATTGGCTAGTTATAGTTCTCAATAACTATTACATTGCATTTTTAATAGGTATTTTGATCTCGCATATGGTTCCTATCAAATTGGTATCAGAGCTCATCTTGATCTGCGTGGCTTCTTTGAATTTGGATGATCACCTCAACAATTTGGAGAACGACATGACAGAGATCAAAAAGGAGTCATCGCTACTGTCAGAAGTGAAAGAAACTCAACAAATGATGGCTCAAAATATGGCTAGCTAAAGTGCAACAATTCTTGCAAGAAATTCAAGAATCTATGCGCTTGCCATCTCAAGCGTCCTCAAATGGCGATTCAAAGGCAAAGAACAAGGAATGAATATTTGACTTCGCCCTAAACTTCGACCTTTGAAAATCAGAATTAAGTTGAGCAATTTGAGAAATTTTAAAGAATTTCTATGAAAATTCATCAACTTAGAGAAATTAAAAAAAAAATCTATGTAAATGCTAAAATATATACATAATTCCTATTAAAAATAATAAAAACAAACATAAATAGATACATTTTAAACATAAAAGTATAAAAATAATATTTTGAATGTGTATTATAACATTAACAATGTTTGTTGAAAATTGCACATGTTCACTTAAAACTTTCATAAAAAAAGAACTAAAAAGAAACATATCTTCAAAACATAATGGCAGCGAAAACATAAACCCTAGCTCGACTAGTCACCGGCTGGCTAGTCACTACAAGTGCACGCAACTTCAATCTTCTCTACAGACTATAATGGACGCCTCTCATTTCTATTTGTTCTCTCAACGCCTCTCCTCTTAAGCTCTGAGCTTATTCTTCTCTTTTTCTTTTTTCTCTCTACCATCTCTCCTTTAGGTTGTTGCTCATTTTTTCTCTTGCATTGCCACTCGCCAAGTGCACACATGTCACCTTCAATCTTCTTCATTTATAGAAAAAAATTTCTTTTTATAATTTCTAAAATTATATAAAAGAATATTTATGCACCAAAGAGATCCTTCTTAAAAAAGATATATTTAAGCTTTTTTATATGTTTTCGAAACTTCATCAAATTCCACCAATTTTTTCAAACATTTTGATGAGATTTTGCAAATTTACAATTACAAGTGAACTTTGCTTCAATTGTCTAAATTGTCATATTAATTCAGCTAATTTTGTCTAATTTTTCATACCATGGCAAAGAATAAAGAGGAGAAGCTCAATTGCATTCAAACCATCTCGAACAATTAGAATGGATCTGGTCAATCGAAAATCAATGTCATCGAGATTATCATCACAAGTCCCTACAACAAATCTAATTTCAAGAAATTGATTGGCGATGCTACTATGGAACAGTTGATTAATAATATTTCAATACAAAGACCATGTTCAATCAAAGGTTCACATATCACTTCTTTCAAAACAACATCAAACCATGGTCGTGCAAGGTCAATCCACTAACGACGACGATGAACTAACAAATCGCACCATCTCTGATATAGTGGGTTTGTTATGGACGATACAATCATTGTTACAGCTACGGTTGCATGCCTAAGTTCATGGAAATAAAGATTAGATTGGAGAAAGAATGAGGGTGCATATCCACACAATTCAATCCATCTATCATGTTGCATCGATGGTTGTGTGAGAATAAAGAAGAAACCGAAAAAGAAAATGAAGCAAAAGAAGAAGAAGAAGATAATGAAAACGAAGCAAAGCAGCGCAGTTTTCATGGTAGTTGAAGATTTAGCATCAAATCTAGACCGATTTGTCAATTGCAATGGAAGGAAGTTATGGCAAAAATACCAGTGAGATTGCACGTTCGTGATCTAACACATGCAAAGCTAACAACAATCATGGCACAGCTTCACGTTGTGTTCGAGGTTTTCAATAAGAAACACATTGGATTCGTGTCAAATCTACACCACATTCATACCAACATCAGTGAGCAACTTGATTTGACAAAGTCTGATAAGTGGATCTAGATGGAAAATGTTCAAATAGCGCAATTTCTTTATTATTTCACTCTTGGGTTTTTCTTCGATCTCTAATCTAGAGTCATGATGAAAGAAACATTCATGTTACAGTCACCAGAGCTGGAAGACAAATAGCATATGCTCTTCCACTTACGAATGTTAGAACAGTGATGCTAGGTGTTGATCAGCTTGTGACTGTACATATGCTCTGCATTCCTCCTGCAAAAGCTTTGACTAGTGTGAAGACGGAGTTAGTGGATGCTGCATTTCCTCTTTTGAAAGTTGTTACTACAACTAATGTGTGGAAACCATGCACTAGAAGCAACATTATTAGTAATGTCTGTAAAGGTAGTATGGCAATAAAGACTATTATTAGCATGGAGTGACCAAAATTTTAATTACAATCCAAAAAAAAAAAAGAGTGGAGAGAAAGAAACTCAGTTTTAGATTATTTAAAAAAAAAAGTGTTTCTTCAACCTTGAGTACAAGGTTTTCGGTAGGGACGTAATGATAGATATTAACTATGGTTAGTTAGTAGCACTTAGATTAATTTGAGTGGTTGTACGAAGGAATAATCACTCTCATTATTAGTGAATTATATTTGGAGAGTTTAGCCCTCTCAAGCTGGCTAGTTATTATTCTCAATTATTGTTATATTGCATTTTAATAGGAATTTTAATCTTCCCATTTTGGTTTCTGCCAAAAAGGATCCCCAAGGCCAACACAATCTATCTTTTCCCTCTAGGAGTAGAAAATTTTCCTCGAATGAAAAGTATAGGTTCCAAGAAAGGCTGTTCTAATTGGAATCCAACCAAAAGTCTAATATAGGTTTGTTATGGACCAATGACAAGCGATATAGTTTTAGACTTTATGATGAAGCTAAATTCTCACACTAAATGTCCTAAAATCAGAAAAGGTTTCCCCTTCCCATGTCTAACCTAATGTACCAAGAAAAAATTGGGAGGATCGAGGAGTTGAACTTCCATGAGCTTCTATAAGTGGAATTTGCTACCAAACCAACATCCCTACAATTGCACATGCCATGTCTACTTCTAAGTACTTAAACACAAAGTGCAACATAGGTGTTACACAAACACTTGCTTAAGAGTGACTAATTGCATAATAAGATATTACTAATCCCTAAACCTCTATGATCCATCCTTCTTTGAGCAGTGTCTCAAACCACCAAACTATTTCTCCCCCTATACTCCGACACGCTCCCTTTAAAAAAAAATCAAATCTTGTTTTCTACTCACTAGCATTAATAAGCCACAAGGTATCCTAAGAACTTTAAAAAAAAAAAAATAGATGGTAGTATATCTAACATCAATTTGATCAAAGTTAATCTCTCCTCCCCCTCTTGACAAGATGCATCTCTTGCATCCCTCCAATCTATGAGAAATCTTAGAAATTATGAGATCTAGAAATTAACATTTTAATGGATTATCACCCAATGGCATGCTATGGTACTTCATTGGCCACAATATATCTTCACATCCAATTTATCTAGTCATGGTCTTCGGCCAATTCCCATCCCTTGTTTTAAAAAGGGTTTGAGGCTTACACCTTAAGGTGAAGCACTAGAAAAAAGCCTCAAGGCTAAAGCCTTAGCATCATACTAATAGGTTATGCCTCACATTGTTGAGGCACAATGAGGCATTAAGGTAATTTTTTTTAAAATTTGTTTAAATTATTAAGAATTAACTTCCTTTCAGTTGAAATAAAACTAAAGAATGTACTCAAAATGGGCTGAGGCCATCTTTGAAATACTACTCCCTTCTAATACTAAATCTTCGTATTTGTTAACAATAGTAAAATTGCAAAACTAACATTTTTTCGAAAAGAAATTAAAGATAATATATTAATATAGAAAGCCCTGCTAAATGAGATATCTAGACAGCGGAATTACAACATCTGCAAAAATATTGTATTAATTACATAATCATTCTCTAAAGGTATAACCTCAAGCTAGTCTAGAACTAGAGATCCAAAAATGCAAACCTAACATTTTAAGCTTTTTTTTTGGACAGAAAACTAGATATATTATATTAACTAATAAAAAGACGCTGCCGGATAAGACATCTGGACAACAAACAAGTTACATGGTTTGCAAAATGTTGTGCCAACTTCCTACCAATTCCCCAAAGCTATATCTCTTGCTTAGTTTTGTAGTAGAGATCCACGTACAAAATAAGATAATGGATCTCTCCCATATGCTAAATACATCTTTGCACATAGTGTTCCACTTCTCCCAAACACTGAACCAAATTACAAAAGTTATTATTCTCTTATATCCTATAATATTTCCAGGTTGATCCTGTCCTTCCTTTGTTAAGTCACCACCCAACAACATCGATTTGATGATATGGCACTTATGTTGCCATTTGTTCCATACTTCTGTTAGAATGTTGCAGTTACTAAACAGATGTTGTGTCGTCTCCTCGTCCCTCCTGCATAAGCAGCACATTGAAGGTTGCAGACAGTGGTTAGGGAATTTCTTTTGCACAATTTCAGCTCTGTTTAATTTGTTTAGGAAGATAATTCATGCTAGTAGTTTGGCTTTTGCTGGGGCCTTAGTTGTCCATACTAGGTTGGCAAATTAGAAAAGGGGGGTGTTGTTTCTATCGCTATCTAGCTATCTAGGGAAGGACTTAATTGTGAAGACGTGATCTTTATCCCCAATCCACTCAATTTTGTCTCTATCCTTAGTTGGCTGGAAGTGTTGCAATGCGTTTACAAGCTCTGCAATTTCCTGAACCTGGTTGTCACCTATGTTTCTGTTAATATGGAGGTCCCACGCCCAATTCTCCCTCCCCCCTTCTTTGTTATGGCGCAAGAAATCTGAAATTGGAGCATTGTGTTTATCAGATAGCCTATAAATGGCTGGGAACATGTCCGTAAGACTATCCCTGCCATGCCATTTATCTTCCCAAAACTAAGTCTCTTCACTGCTACCCAAATTCCATCGCAGTTGGGTTGTGACTATGGGATACAGGGCTGCAATGGCTTTCCAAGGCCACAGTTTGCTGCATTTTGGGTTTAACCTTGCCTCCCTAGCTCTTGCTTGTTGGTCATGAATACTTTTAATAATTCCGGCCCAAAGTGCCTCTTGTTGGTTGTACATTCTCCATAGTCATTTCCCCATCAAAGCCTTGTTTCTTATTATAATGTTTCCCACACCCAAGCCACCCTATTGAACATCTTTGCACACTTGCTCCAATTTGACTAGATGTTGTCCCTTCTCCTTGCCCTCCTGTTTCTATAAAAATCAAAACATGATTTGTTCTACCCTGCGGGCTACTTTTTTGGGCATTGGAACATGGATAGGAAAGAGTGGGATTGCCTCTAGCACAGTTTTCAGCCGTAGCAGTCTAACCCCCTCTAAATAAATAGCTACCTTTTCAGCCCTCAATTCTCTTGGCGATAGTCTGAACAACAGAATGCCAGAATTCTGTTTTGTTTGGACTACCCCCCAAAGATAGCCCCAAGTATTTCAGAGGTCATCATACTGTGGACACTTTTATGGTCATGGCCAAGCTCTCAATCTCTTCCACCTCCATATTGATCCCCACCAAATCGCTTTTTGCCTTATTTATGGGTAGTCTAGATAAAAAGTAGAAAGTATGTTACGCGTCCATTACCCACTTTGTTTCCATGCTGTCATTCTTCATGAAAATCAACAATCATCTACGAATAAAAGGTGGGTCAGTTGGATATTGTCCTTTCCTATTTTCAAACCTTCTATTTTATGATTAGCCACAACCTTCTCCATTATTCTTGTAAAGGCATCACCTACCAATATGAATACGAAAGGATAGAGTGGGTCTCATTGCCTTAGCCCTCTTTGCCCTTGGAACTTTTCCCTAGGTCTTCCATTAATAAAGATAGAACATGTAACTAAAGTTAGAAAGGCTTGGATCCACTGTCTCCATTTTGTTCTGAAGCCTTTTGCACGCAACACGAAAACCAGAGAGCTCCATCTGACCGAGTCATAACCCTTGGCAAAATCTACTTTGTGGAGGAGTCTCTTTTCTCTTTTCACTCGATAATCTTCAACAACTTCATTGGCTATAAGGATGGCATCCAGGATTTGTCTCTCCCTGACAAAGGCTATCTGCAGTTCACTCACAGTGTTCTCCAAGATGTTCCTCAATCTATTGGCAAGGGTTTTGGTAATAATTTTGTATATGCCAGTTATCAGACTAATTGGCCTAAAATTCAAGACCTTGACTGAATTATGTTTCTTGGCAATGAGGCAAACATAAGTCTCATTCACCCTTTTGTTCATTATGGCATCCTGATAGAATTCGTTCAGGCATACGTATATGTATCTCCTTTATCTGTCTCACACTCCTTTCAAAAGAAGGCCATAGTGAAGATATATGGACCCGACACCTTGTCTCCATCACAGCTGAAGATGGCCTCCCTAATTTCCTCTTCTTCAAAAGGCCTCTCCAGTCATTTTCTGTCCGGCTCTGTTATCCCGTGCCAATCCACTCCATCCACCCTCCCCCAAAGCATCTTCTACTTGTTTCTTGGAAGATGTTTTCAAAGTGCTTTACTACGGTGTCTCTTATCTGATCTTCCTTCTCAAAAGTTCTACCATTTCCATCTTCCAATTTGTTAATGGTTGCTCTTAATTTTCGTAAGGTTAGAATCTTGTGAAAGTATCTAGAGTTCACGTCCCCCTCTTTTGCCCATTCTAATTTTGCTTTCTGGCGGGCCCTCCTTTCTATTCTGCATTCCAACTTTTGAATTTCTTTGACAATATCAATTCCTTTATCCATGATTTTGAGCTTCGTTCCCCATTTTCCAGTTCTGTGTCGATTTGTCTGAGCTCCTTAACAAGGTTGTCCTGCCGATGCTCTTCCTAAAACTGCTAGCCTTTATTCCAGTTTTTCGGTCTTTCCTTCAATTTCTACAATTTTATCATGCACTATCCTGCCAACCCCCTATAATTGTTATCTGAACACTCTTGGCGAGTCAATCCGTTGAAGTCCAGATGATTTAGCCACTCATTCTCAAATCTAAAAGGTGCAGGGCCCCATTTTATATTTGTGGTGTCAAGCAGGATGGGCCAGTGGTTTGAGAAAACTCTTTCCATTCCCCAAGTCCTCTAGTTTGGGTATTTTTCCCACCAGTTTGCATTGCTTAGGAATCTGTCCAACTTGCACAGAGTTGGAGGATTCCTACCATTGCTTCAGGTGAATTTGAGGTTTTTCATATCTAGCTCCTTCAGGGGCAAGTCCTGAATCCAATCCTCAAATTGGTTCATCTGTCTTGTGATATACTCACCACGAATCTTTTCTTTCCCATTTCTCACTATATTGAAGTTGCCGCCTATACACCACAGACCTTGGGTGAATGTCAAGACGGCAACCAACTCTATCAGGAATTCCTCTCTATCTTTACTGTCACATGGGCTGTAGATAGCAGCGAACCATCATGCTTGGTCCCCTTCATCCTTCATCTTGGTAGTAAGAGAGAATCTACCCTCCAGTTTCTCCAACAAAGTTAGCCTTCGTGAATCCCACATAATTATGATGTCCCCTGCCATCCCTTCTGCCGAGAGGTCCACCCATTCTACGAAAGATCGTTTCCACCGCCCACCCATTGTGGTTCTGTCAATTGTCCTCCTTTTGGTTTCTTGAAGCCTGATGATATTTGCTTTCATTGCCCTCATGGTTTTTAAATGGCGTTTGTTTTAGAAGCGTTTCTTGTGCCTTGAATATCCCAACCGAGCACCTTCATTTAAGCCTCGGTTGCCCCCCAAAAGCCAAACGAACCTCATCTGACCTCCATCAACTGAGCTTCAATGGATAACAGGAAGTTTCGAACCCTCTCTATCTCCTTCTCCTGGTCTGCTTCATTTTCATTGTTCTATTGGCTCACCCGTGTTATCTGAACCTCTCTTTCCTAGCCTTGCTGATCGCTTTCGTTTGATTGGGACTGTGCTATAGGCTGATTCTGAGGGATTGGGGTTGGGACCCTGCCTTCCAAGTTTTGTGAAGGTGATTGTTGGGTTCGGCCAATGAAGCTCTGAAAGCTCGCTTCAAATGTAGCAGAATGGGAAGGGGTATAAGAAGAAATGAGAGTGCGAGTACATACCTTTTTTTGCTGGTCATCTTCAGCGTACTACTTCTCGTCATCCCCTTCCATTTCCCGCTCAGTCTCAGCGACGCCTGTGAGGGGAGTTTCTGGAAGTCGGTCTTGATCAATGTAGGTCTTGGAACCTCCAAAGTCATTGCTAATAATTGGAGCCTTGTCTCCCATCGTTCCAGTGCCTGCATGTAATTTCGTCGAGAGCCTGTTTAGATTTCCTGCTGTAGACTTGAAGCTTCTTTGACTTGGTAGGTAGTATCATGTTGCTATATAGGGCTGCAATTTCTTTGGGCTCATCCATCTCCTCTTCATAGCCCATCTCATCGTTTTGATCAAGGCCCATCTTTTGTTTTCCTTTGTGGGCCCAGGTGTTTGATGGCCCAGAATTAGTCGTGCACCTTCTTGGATGGAACCCTTCATCATGCCACTGTCCCTGGGCCCGATGCCTTTCACCCATTTGTTGTTTGTCTTTGTGGACCCAAGCGTCTATTGGGCCAAAGCTATCCAACCTCGTTCGTGGATGGGCCTCCTCCTGAGCCCAATCTTCCTAGGCCTGTTGCCTGTATTCCAAGGCTCGACCAATTCCTCCTATCCTTATCTCATCAAATTTATCTTGTTGGACACATCTACTCAGCGCATCATTTCCTAACCACGTGACCCATGATCTGTCAATGGCTATTTTTGGTTTCCATCATTATGGGCCGCCTCAATTCTGTAGCCAGCAATCTACACCATCTCTTCCATACGTGGCCTCGACCCGTCAACCAACTCACCTGCTTCAACAATGTCTCCAAGATCTCCACCTTGTAGCTACTACGATCGCCAGAAGATTGGTTTTCGGTGAACATATCTTCGAGAAAACAGTTGCCTGCAAATTGATGAATGATCTATGACCGCAACTCCACCACCTCCAATCCCCCAATTTAGCTCGATTTCCACCAACCAGAGCTCGTGTATTCCTTCCTAGTCGTAGATTTATATTTCTTTTGGCAGGAACCCTAAATCGTATCCCCTAAACCGATTGAAGGCCATCTCCATTATAGAGCTAGGCATGGTTACTACAGCAATGTCCAGCAATCCTCCACATGCCTCTCTGATTTTACCAAACGTATATATATTCCAGTTCTTTGGCTCAATGCCTTCGATTCCCATCCATTTTGTTCTTACAGGCAACTTGGCCACCTTGATTTGCCATCTCGTCGTTCCACTCCTCAATGTAAAAGCCCCCCATGTAAGTTTGATATTTTTCTACTCTGAGAATTCTCATGTCCTCTAGCTCTGGATACTATAGCAATCCCTCGCAACTTCCAGTCGTCATATGTGGATATCTTCCATCAGTAATTGCCTTATTGATCGTTCCACAGTTGGCCATGGTGTGGCATCAGATGTCCTTGTGATTAGGAATCATTGCACTTTTCTCGTCGCCTTGTCGTATCCTTCATGTTGATATCATGGCTGTGCAGAGCTGTATGTGGTTTTCCGGCCTCGCCCTATTCAAACTCTCCACCGTCCTTATCTACCTTCTTGGCTGCCTCTAGCCTGTTCTCCAATGTTCCTCTCTGCTTCAAATGTCCTCATCTGCCTTTTTGGCTGTGCCTCTAGCCTCCTCGTCGTGTTCTGGACTTTAGTCTTATACTCCATCGTTTCCTGGACTACTCTATCCAAGGCCTTTCACAAATGTCTCCATGCCTCCGTGGTCCATTCTTTAGGCACTATCACACTCTATCGTTGGCCATTCACAGGTTTCATAAGCTTCAAGTATCTAATGTTATCATTAACCATCACCTCCATGATTGTCGCGTAGCCTCTTCCTCTAAAGACCCCTATCGTCCCTTTGCTTCATGTTTCTCCTTCAATGAGCTTCCTTAGTTCTCCCCTCAGCCAAGTAATGGTTTCTCTACTCACTGCGATGCAGTATATCCTAGTTTTTGTCACTTCCTAAATTAAGATCTCACTACACTCCTTTGAGTGGCAATTGGAGAAGTATTTAAATCTTGTTGGAAGGACGAGTAGCGTCATTCTCCATGCACTGTATTCTAGACCATGGATTTATTGTTTTGACTTCTCTTAATTCAATCTTTTCTCAGTCTTTACTGCTTCCATTGTCAACTGACTTTAGCCTGTCATCTTCTTTCTTGCCTATCTGTCACCTTTGTCTTCGTCTCCCCAGAGTTGTCCATCCCTGGTCTTTATCTTTGCTAATGCCTGTTTGAAACACTTGGCTCTAGGTTCTTTGTTCCACTACTTGTAGATCATTTCGACAACTTTCATTTCATTTCACGTCTCGATTGCCCCTCCGTTCTTAGTCCTAAGTTCTCTTGTTGCTTCGTCCATTCCTCTGTTCCTAGTCCTCATCTTTGTTCTTAGGGAAGGAGCTCCTTAGTAAGTATGGACCTTCTTCACAAAGAATCTCCTTCCTTGTTTTCACCCATAAAATGAATGGTGGGCCAATACACCTAATCTCAACCTCTTGAACACTAACCCTGCTATGCAAAACCAATGTGATGTATCAATTGAATATGCATTGGAAGACACTGTCTACAAAGGAAATGCAATCCTTGATCCCCCATATATGGCGGGATAGTCCAGCCATAAGAGTCAACTTGTCAAGATATTTTGCAATGAAGTGTAGGACTTGGAGGCATTCAACCATCATCAACTTTTAAGTATTAAAAACTATGTTTTCTGTTTTGCATAAACTAATAACTATAAATAAATCGCAAAGACCTAATATTTTTACAATTTATTTGCCAACTTCTACCTATTCAAAATACAAAATGCTTAACATACAATTTGAACTCATATAGTTGTTAAAGGTGTTAATGATAATTAAAACAATTAATATATTAAGATAAATTGCTCAAGTCCTTTTTATACATACATACGTACATACATACATACGTTCATACATACATACATACATACATATATATATATTAAATTAGAATTATATAAAAGTACAAAGATAGGGATGAGCTATTACCAAGGCATCCAAACAAAGAGAAAATTATCTATACCCCACAAAAGTTGAGCCTCCAACCTAATACAAAATAGAGGACCAATTCCATTTGACACATGTATAACCTTTAGAAAGTTTGGATACAGATATTCAAGAAGCACAAAGAGATATTGATCTACCCCAAATCATATCTATCTTCTTCTCCTTCCCTTTGAAGGTTCTACTGTTCCTCTCTTCACATAACGCATACCATACTGAAAAATGTACACATTTGCAGTATTGTTTTAGTAGAAAATTCCTCGAGTTTTGCCTATTAATCATTTTATCCTTTCACACTTTCGCTTCTTTAATTTAGAGAATCTACGTAATAATATTCTAAAATTTAAGTATCGAATTCATTTCTCATAGCCATGTTGTATCATGAAGTGTCGAGCACAAGTAAGCCAAGCTAGAGTAAACAGTCCTTGTAACATAGATGGTGAATAAATCAAGACTAAAAGCTTCATAATAGTTCAGTTGAATCTAAGGATTGAAAATTTGATTTTGAATTTAATTACTTGAAAAATAGAATTAATTCAAAGAAGTTTAATTTAACATAGAGAATTCTTATAAAAATATACTGAGGTAAAGAAGTTTAAAGAGTTTTTCATGTATCTTAAATATCTAGATTATTGCAGTAAGCTAAAAACTAATATAAATAGACACTTTTAAATGCATAAAAATACTAGGTTAAGTGATCAATTTTGTTAAGTGAGTTAATGAAATTGAAATGGTGGCTCTTTATTTTGATATTTAATTTTGGGGTGGCTTACTTCTTAACCTATACTTTGCTATTTTGCCTTCTACCATGCATAATTTATTAGATTCTATTCATATATATCTTGTTTTTAGAGTCAACTATTAGAATGGCTTTGAGAACAATTTTAATTTTTTTGAAGTTTTATCTCATTTCAACTTCATTTATTTGCTTCTTATCTACTTTTTTTAGTAAAGCTTATCAGGTAAACTCATAATTTGTTAACTCACTAAATTTAAACTTTATATTGCTACGTTGGTTGATAAAGTTAAACAGAATAGATAATAATTAGTATTTATTGTTTCCTATCAAGGAAATGTTGTTTTCTACTTCTTTGCCAAATTTTGTTAAATTTTGTTCAATTAAGTTGAGCGTTGTTATATTTTATGTAATTCTTGTTGAGTTTTTGCATTTATTTTTTTTTAATCAAAAAATGAAGATTTTAACAAAGTTTATTGAATTGAGTGAATTTTATTATTTCGCTAGTTTTTGCAACTTCTACTTTACATCTATTTTCCACTTTGATGGTCAAAAAAGGAAAACAATTTGTGGAAATTTGCAAAATTTCAAGGAATTTTTAAACCATAGTCTGAACCAATATTATCAAAACATCAATGCAACATGTACGTGATGTATTTAGAGGGCCTTGATCATATTCAAAATTGTATATCTAATTAAATTTTCATAAAATGATCAAAGACACCTCATGTAAATTAAAACCATATTCACTAAACATTAATTTATATCGCAATACAAGTAATCAAAGAGATTCAAAAGTACATAACTTAAGCATAAAAGGGTTAACTTAAAATTTTAACATCACCAATTACAGTCTTCTTGACCAACTGTTGCATCTATATTGTCAATATCATCTCGAAGGCTCAAACAATTAAAAACAAAAGTTGGGCCTCAAATGAACAGTTGAGCAACAAGAAAATGCTGTCAAAGGGTCATTGGTAGTCAATTAAACTTTGAAGGATTAGTTAATGATCCTTAGATAAAGCTTGAAGAAATTTGACATAATTGGATGTTTTATCATGTGTCAAACAAACCAAAAAAAAAAAAAAAGGTTGTTTTTAAGCTCTTTTTAAAAAATTTAAAAATAAAAATAAAACCCTACAAAACTTTTCAAGTAATCACAAAAACCCTCAACACCAACCTAGCATGGCACCAAGCGTTTTCTCTTTTTTATTTTTTTTATTTCAGAAGAAATAAAACAGTATATTTATTGATGTAGAGAATATATCAAAACAAAAATGACATCATAAAATAAATAACTCAACTAATTACATGACAAACATCTCCCCTAATAACCACTACACAATCATTCAAAGAGCATCCCTCCATTAATTTAGCTCAAGACTAATCATTTGTTATGCATCTCCAAAACTAATCCACCTCCATCACCGATCATGAAAAACTCTCACTTCTCTCCAACCATAAAATCCACACAAAGTGGCAAAGACACGGTAGTAGCAGCCTTCCTAAGGCGAGGTGGTGATACAATTGTGAAGAGTCAAATAATAGCACCTAGGTGTTTTTTTTTCTTGAAAATAGCCTATATGTTGCCTAGGTGACTATTTGGACAAAGCCTTAAAAACACTGGTTGGAGCAACATATTCTTGATTTTCTACACCTCGATTTTAATATTTCTTAATTGACCAAATGAAATTAATCGACTTTTACATTATGTACCTTACCTAGGCTGCAAGAGAAATCCAAAATTTGAAGACTTGAAGGCTTAGCTCAATGGTTGCCACACCTAGCCACAATGAATAAATAAATATTCTTTAGGAGCCTATAAATAATTATTTTACGATCCACTTTAGACCCATCTGGACCTCACCTAGGCCTCATGTTGTAGAGGTTTATCGCATAGGTCCATCATTCAACCTTGACAACATTGCATGGGATAATATTGATCATACTATCTCTGAAAGAATCTAGCCATATTTGGTAGACAAGAACCACTTCCATCCTATAAAATGTTATATCTCATCCATTTTGATTATTGGACCATGTCCTTGATTCCAGATATTTAGGCTCAAAAAGCACTAATTATTCAACGTATATGTCAAAGCTGCCATTAGAAGCTTTGTTGACCACAATCCCTCTCATTTATTTATTTTTTATTTTATGGGACAATGTTGAAACCACGAAAACAAGGATCACCCATGGGTTATTGGAGCTAGAAGCAACCATCATCATTTTAGACCACAAACTACCCAAAAAAGTTTTTTTGAACTACTTTGCTCGACGACCATCGAATAGAAAAATCTTTATTCATTTTTTACTAGACAAGGTCTTTTAGGATTTAAAATAGTCAAAATATACCTAAGTATATATTATAGTAGTAAGTTATAAGCTTTTGACACGCTTAAGGAGCAAAAGAGACTTCAGTCTCAATTCTCAACCAAAATGCAAATACCTTTTTCTCCTTTTCTAATTGATCTCATGACCACCTTCAAACTATATATTTTAACCTCAACTATTCCTAAAATTTCGAGTAATTATGATGTCCATCTCCTTATTTAAGAAAGGGGGTCACTCATATTCCTCTACCTGGAGCGCTAATTTCTCTTTTTATTCTTCTTTTGAGGGTTTCACATTTAGATTTGGTTCAGTTACTATGTTTCTTTTCAGAAACAAAAATGGTTTGGTTACACCAAAAACTAACTCTGAACCTAGCCTTCATTGGTTTCAAAACATACAAAATAAAACCAAACTCATTCATTTTCAGTTTAGGATGATCTTTATGCAGTTATAGACTTACTATACGCATGATTCTATTTCCTCCACTTCATCGTATCAAAGGTAGGTGACCTCATCCTTCATGTAGTCTAATTAAGTAAATTCATATCATAGTTGACCTAATTTTAAGTTAGTTGTTAGCTACCTAATACATATCAGCCTACAAATGCTGCAGTCCAAAGACTTACAAAATGGAGGAAAATGCTATTACCAAATTTTTAGGCTTAAGTACAAATGTTCATGATGTGTCCAAGCCATGTCTTTGTAGATGACATGAAAAAGTGGACAATAAAGAATAGGCATTGCAACATCATCCATACAACAGAAACACATATTACAAACAGAAATAATTGATCAGAAACAGCAACAATCAAATAAACCATATAAACATCTAAAACCATCTAGCCCCAAGAAGAAGAAAAAAAAAAACATAATAATAAAAGTT
This sequence comes from Tinospora cordifolia, assembly GCA_030144865.1. NCBI lineage: Eukaryota > Viridiplantae > Streptophyta > Magnoliopsida > Ranunculales > Menispermaceae > Tinospora > Tinospora cordifolia. The sequence goes on along the minus strand of JAJIYU010000030.1, from coordinate 27,618 downwards.
TATAAATGATGGACAGTCCATTGCACAAAGGTCTGGCCTATTTGTGAGATCTTAAAGAAGGGTCGGACCACAAATTGAAAGAAAATACAATTCATGGCACAGCAAATTGGGCTACTCAATCAAGAAGTTGAACTTGGGATGCACATCAAAAACAGCTGCAAGTTGATCAAAAGATAAATAAATAAATTCATTAAAGACACCTTCCAAGCCGATGAATAGAAAAAACTCAAAACAAAAAAGAGTCGCAGAAATAAATCCACAAACATACCGACATTTCCACTGGGAAGACATAAGGTTGAACACATTTTTAACTTGTAATGCACTTGAAGTAGATTATGTAGAGATTAAGAAGGTTCAAAAAAGATACCTGTGCAGAGAGCACGAAAATTCTCTGCAGTTTTGGGAACAACATCTGAAAAGAGCTGCAAATATCATAACAGACATCATCAATTCACAAATCACACCAAAATCCACTATATCTCAATCAGCTACCAAACTAATTAAGAACACAAACAAAAAGAAAAAGATTAAAGAAAAAAGTATACTGTTCAAACATCCACAATGTAAGTTTACCTCAATTACAATTTTGTCTGCAGGACCTCCATCAATCGACACATCCAAGAAAACAAGTGGGTTCTTTTTCTTAACCATGTTTCCTCACTCCACAATAGAGCTTAACTGAATGGATTTCAGCAACCTCTGACATAAACTAACAAATGACCTATTAAACATGAGTGGCTTGAAAAAATAAAACACTCAATAACAAATATCTACTGGGTTTTACAACCCAAATCAATCAGCTAAATACACAACAAAATATAGTGCAACCAAACTTTTATTCAAATTTCCAAAACTTTCTAACAAAATGATTGATCATTCACTCAATATCTCAATATTTCTACTTTAATCTATCTTCTCAACTCTCCATCTCACAAACTAGAGACCCAACATATTCATAGACTAAAAGCTCATTTGAACATACTTGTAATACTATAGAGAAATCAAAAACTAAAAACCTCCTACAACTCAATGCTTTCTATCTCTATCTTAGATTTTTAACTTTAGACATCTACTAAAGTTAGAAACTTCAATAATTAAAAACCTATTCAAGCTAGCACGGAACGAAACTCGACTTTGCTTCAAACTCCGACCTTTAAAAATCAGAATTAATTCGAAGAGTTAGAGAAATTCAAAAAAAAAAAAAATATTTGTAAAAATTATGTGACTTAGAGAAGATTAAAAAATTATATGTGATTGCCAAAATATTCATAATTTCTAATAAAAATGATGAAAATAAACATAAATCGATACATTGTACCTACAAAAGTATAAATATAATGGTTTCAAACATATATTTAAACATTAACAATATTCAATGTCCATCACACATATTAAGAATTTTATATTATTCACATGTGAATTCCATAAATTTCATCAAAATTCTTTGAAATCTTCAAAGTTTTCATGAATTTCACTCAAGTCTTCGAAGTTTTCACAAATTTGGTCGAAATGTTCAAAGTTTTGTTGAATTTCTATAAATTTTCTTTTACAATTAAACTCTAGTTCGATGTCCAAAAAATTCAAAATAATTCACCGAGTTTCGACAAAACTGGTGAATTTTCATTCCTTGCAAGCTAGCACACTTTTATTTTTAGTTCAAGCCAAATCCCAAATCCCTAGCTTGGTGAAAATTCCACCAGTAAATTTACCAATCGTGCACAAAACATTCTTATACTTGTTATAGTATGATCCAAACCTGCTCTACCTAACCATATATTTCCGAAAGGCACACACATGTCATCAACCTTATGAACAATCAACATCGTTCAATAAACTTTACAAATTTCTAACAATCCACCTCTAGCCTCAAAGTGACATCTAATTGAATCCAAAACTCCTAACGAAATCATATTCTTTCAAATACACGGGACATTTCATACATCTATCAACATTCACATCAACCCATTCGATGTAATACTTTTAATTGTTCCAATTCCTTAAAGATCACATGAGCTATTGTCCCCCCATAAAGACTCTATCTTTCACAGGTTTGTAAGAGATCAATCAATCTTTATGTGGACACATGTAAAAGTAACAAGCAGAATTAAGAAGTAATTCTTTTGCATCTTTTGAATGGTTGTTAATCGAGAGTATCTCATGATACTCATCTTCAAAATTATATTTTGAGACAATTGTTGTATTAGATTCCGTTTATTCAAATTGGCTCTTGTTCTTTCTTCTTTCGACAAACTCTGATCACATGACTCTTTCGTTTGCAATAATAACATTCACATTCCATCAATGGGACCCAAGGCCTTAAACTTTCCCCTTTTCTGCAACCTTTTCGTCATTGTTATCCATTATATTTTTTCCTTTCATGAGTCACCAAAGCGTATAATAACTTATTAGATTGACTTTCCTTGTTGCCTTCATCATTCATCTTCTCGCTAAAAAATAAAGCACCTTTTTACTTGTTTAAAAGGAATAGTATCTCTCTCATAAAGCATTAGCTTGAAAGAGATCTCAATTACTACTCTGTACTAAAGTAAGAAAAATAATAGTTTTATCCTCTAAACTAACTTAAATAATAACATTCTACAAAACAACCCTAACTTTGCTATGTTAGAAAGATACTCATGTACACTAGTTCCTTCCCTTCGAATAAAATATGTAATTCTTATTTCAATATTAGTCAGTTGGAAACATCCTTTGCCATGTATGACTCTTCTAACTACTTCCACATCTTTGTTGTAAATGGCTCATAAAGCACATTATAGGCTATCTCATCTATCAAACATAATCTTATCATACTGGCAATAATATCATCAATTATATTTAACTTTACGTCAAGGGTATCAATCGGTTTACATTCCAAATCTCCCCCAACAATAATATATCTTTCATTTGAACTTACCAAACACTAAAATTCTCCTTGGATCATATTGCTCAATATTGAATTTCATATTAAAAGAATTTCAATTTTCATATGTAACAAAATCAAATCAAATCACTACAAAGCATAGAACAAAAATTCGACTTTGTCGCAAACTTCGACCTTGAACAATCAGAATTAATTAGAAGAGTTCAAAATATTCAAGAGAATTTTTGTTAAAATTTGTTGACTTAGAGAAATTCAAAAAATTCAACATAAATGCAAAAATATACAAAACTTCTATTAAAAATTATGAAAACAAATATAAATCGATACATTATATATATATACATATAAAGTACATAATAGTTTCAAACATGTACTTTAACATTCCACGAATTTCAATAAAATTCACCGAAATCTTCAAATTTTTCACAAATTTCACCAAAGCCTTTGAAGTTTTCACAAATCTCGCCAAAGTCTTTGAAGTTTTCACAAATCTCATCGAATTCGTCAAAATCTTCGAAATTATATCGAATTTCTCTATACTTTATTTTACAATTAGACTCTACTTTGATAGCCAAAAAATTCAAAATAATTTGCCAAATTTTGCCGAAATTCGACAAATTTTCATTTCATGCTACAAAGATATGTACCAAAATAACTCCACCAAAATCTCGAGCTCAACAAAGATGATGATGATGGCCTTAATAGTACATTTAATAACAAACACAGCCTCAATCAACTTGACACTTTCCTTTCTCCAAGCACACCACCAACCTACTACAATTATGTACACCCTTCCAATAGAGCAAATGCAACAAAACAAAAGATCTTGATGCAACTTGGCTCTAACCAATTTTTGTTTTCACAACCCCAATCCATGAACTAAATATGCAACAAGATACAATACTCAAACTTATATTCAATTCACAAAAACTTTATTACGAAACAATCAATCATTCACTCAGTCACTCAATCTTTATATCTATCTAGTAAACTCCCTATCTCATAAACAAGAGACCAGTGTTGTCAAGGCGGTAAGACAGTTTAAGACGATAAGCCTCCATAAGGCGAGACGAGGCCTAGGCAAGGATTAGGCAAGGCCTAGGTGGTCCTTAAAATAATTATTTAAAGGTCCTGAAGAATTATTTATTTATTTATTGATCTCTCACTCAATATATATATATATATATATACACATACACACACATACATTTTCCTGAAGAATTGTTTAATACGTTTTTATAATTTTATTTATTTATAATTTACATTTAATTAATTAATAATAAATAAATTATAAAATTATAAATAATACATTATGATAAACTCATGATCATCATAAGTTCACATACTTCATTTTCATAACATTTCAAAAACAAAGGTAATTGCCCTCTCTTCTCTCTCTCTCTGTCTCTCTTGCAGAGAGACGTAGAGAGAGAGAAAATATGTAGAGAGAGAATGAGAAACGCAGAAAGAGAGACAGATGAGAGATGTAGATAGAGAGAGAGAAGAAAGACGCATGCAGAGAGTAAGAAGAGAGAAGCAGAAAGATAGAGAGGAGAAGAGCAGAAAAAGAGGGAGGGACACAAAGAGAGAGAGAGAGAGAGATGCAAAAAGAGAGAGGGAGAGAGCCAAGAGAAAGGGAGAGAGACGCACAATGAGATCGAGAGACTCGCCGAAGTCGCTCACCAAAGAAGATATCGGAGTTGCTCGTCGGAATGTCGGAGATGATTGTCGAAATCTCAGAGATGACGTCGAAGCTGGTTCAAGTCGTTTGACTTGGAGAGGTTTGAGCACGAAGTTGTTAGATTTAGGTTAAAATTATAAAAAAATTAACTAATTAAAAGCCCTCCTATTTTTTAAAAATTTATGGAGCGAGAGACTCGCCGGAGTCGCTCACCAAAGAAGACGTCAGAGTGTCGGAGATGATTGTCGGAATCTCAGAGATGATTGTCGAAGCTGGTTAAAGTCGTTTGACTTGGAGAGGTTTGAGCACGAAGTTATTAGATTTAGGTTAAAATTATAAAAAAATTAACTACTTAAAAGCCCTCCTATTTTTTAAAAATTTATAGAGAAGCCCCCCCCTAAACGTGCCTAGGCATTAAGGGGGCCTGGACGCCTAGGCGGCGCCTTAAGAACACTGCAAGAGACCCTAGATATTTATAGAAAAAAATCTCATTACACATACTTTTCATATGATAAGAAAATTTAAAAAAAAAAAAAACCTAATACAACTCGATACTTTCTCAATCTATCTAAGACTACTAATTTCAAATATAAAGTTAGAAACTTCAATAATTAAAAACCTACTTAAACTAACACACTTTTGTGTTTTGAGTTCAACTCAAATACCAACAATATCATAGTTAATTATATTCATGCTTAGTTCATCAATGGCCCCAAAAGCAAAATAAAACTCAGACAGAACTTTTTTTATTAGCCTGACATTGAATCTGTTTATTTCATTCAAGCATGCAAAATGTAGGAAAAGTCTTTGTTCCAACTCTTACAAGTCAAAAGCAATAAAAATTATCTCATTGTTCAATAATATGACAAAATGGATCTGCTTAACATTTGCATAGAAAGCTGCTCTCAAGAGTCATGCCAAAGGTTCAAGTAAATCAGAACACTCCCTACATACAGCAGCATTACACGCCCAACTCAAGATACCCCAGAGAGTCAATTAGCAGTGTTTCTCAATGGAGAAATAAATAAATCAGAATTAAAATAATCATTAGCTAACAAACCCAGATTAAAAAAAAAACGGAAAAATACATAATACTTCATATAAATGGATTAAATCCAACGTAATACTAATTTCAAGGATTTTTGACCGAGGAGAACAGGCCATTTGACAGGAAGATTCAGAAATTGCAGAGGCTTCGTCCGATCAAGCTGCTGAGTATTAGAAACAAGCTATAGCGCTTACTCCAGATAATTATATTGAAGCGCATAATTGGTTGAAAATAACGAGGTGGGTTGAATAAGAGTAATTTTTAAATCAAACCCTATGAGTTTGTAATTTCATCATTCAAAAGTTCCCTCGTAAAAATGACAAAATAAAAACATATCAACAGCCAAACAGAGCAACATACAGGTAGTAACAACAAAAGATCCAAACTTGATGAAAGAAAAAGAGAACATCTCGTCAAATTACAGAACCACGATGTCAAGGACTGCGTAAACCCTCCCTTCTCCAAAACCCTAAACCCTAATTTTGAACTTGCTTGCACCAGCATTTTTAGTAGCTTCTATGTAACAAATGAAACAAGAACAGCCTGGTTTAAAAAATTCAAATCAAAACGAACGACAAAAAATTGTGTAATGGACAGTGTGGCATGTGATAACTAAAGCCCTAAACATTGAAAAAAGGAAATGAGAGATTCGGATCCATGGAACAACCGGAAACACTTGGAGTTGGAGAATCCACCACACGCAGAGACGCTCGTTAAAAGAACGAACCCCGGAACCGCGTTCAATCGACAGAAGAACCCAGGCTTAGGCAGAAAAGAGTGAACGATAAAATGGAGGGAAATTTGCAAAAATGACCCTCCAAAAATTAGTTTTGCAATAATAGACCTTGTTATTTAAATAATTATAACTCTTTTGGCTGCATTAAATGATAAAAATATATGTATGTAAAAATGAATAATTATAAATTTTAATAGTTATACAATTTCATCTTTGAATGAAAGCAATTCAACAACTTCACATGGTCGTACTCATTATATTTCATTATTCTTCAAACTTCTTCTTTCTTCTTCATATTTTGAACTTCTTTTTATTTTTAACGAGATCTCATTCTTATTTTCATAGGACAAGAGAAAAATCAGAACGGAATCATGATTATGATAGTTTATTTCAATTTTTCACTTTTTTTATTATTTATCTTTAAATTAATGCTAAGGATTACATAATAGCATTCAAATTCGTTATTTAGAAAGATTATAATTTTAATTTCAATTTTCAAATGTTTTGTTGATATATTGGCAATATCAATGACAATATATCAACAACTTCAAATTAGTGTATGTCTTTTAAAAAGTTATTAATATATTGATAATATCACTATTACATAAGTGTATTTGAAATTAGTGATATATCAACAACTTATATACACTAATTTGAATGTTACTAATATATCAGTAATATCAACGTTGATATGTTACCAAATTTAAATACGTGTACTTAAAGTTGTTGATATTGTTAATATATCAGCAACTTTGAATTAGTGTATTTAGAGTTAATGACATCGTCAATACATTAGCATTATTAATATATCAACAACATTCAAATTAGTGAATATTAATTGTAGATTTATCAGCTTTAATATATCGGTAATATTAGTGACTTCAAATATAATGACTTAAAGTTATCAATATATCGACAATATCAACAACTTTAAATATACTTATTTAAAATTGTTGATACATTAATGTTATTATTATTGATATATTAACAACATTCAAATTACTGTATGTAAGTTGTTTAATATACCAGTACTAATATTATTAATATGTCAACAACTTTTCTTAAAAGACCTACACTTATTTGAAGTTGTTGAGATATTGGTGTCAGTATTGCCAATATAACGGTGAAACTTTTAAAATACAAAATTCAAGTTATAATGCTTCGAATAATATATTTGAATACTATCATGTAATTTATAGCATAAATATAAAGATAAATAATAGAAAATTAATATAAATCATTATAGTCTTTATTTCTTTCTAATTTTCGTACCACCTAATGAGAATAAATTGCCATGAAAACAAAAAAAAAGGTGCTCGAAATATGAAGACAAAGGAAAAAAACATTTAAAGAATAATGAAAGATTGTGAAAATAACACTGTTAAGTCATTGAGATGCTTTTGTTCTAGGATAATAAAGACAAAATTGTACAACTGTTAAAGTTAATTATAAGTTATGAGTATTTATTTTTATAAATGAACATTTATATTATTTCATTCAGTTGAAAAGGTTACAATTATTTATTTCAACACCATGATATATTCTTGTAAAATTAAATTTCTAGATGATCATTTTTATAATTTTTCTTAAAATATAGATAAGGGTAAAAGCTCAAAGAAAAATGTAAAGGCTTTTGCATGGAGCTGAGGTTGGGACACAAAAATAATAGAAAATAAAATGAAAGAGAATTGGGATGGGTCTGCTCGGCCATGTTTAGTTGGCAATATAAATTTTTTCTTCAAAAACTTTTTAAGATGTTTGAGAATATGTTATTAATGGAATCGCCTAAGAATGGTGATTTTATCAATTAATATGTAATTTTAAAATAATTTATGATTTTATTAAGCAATTAAAGGAAAATAAAATAAAATAAAAGCATTAAAAACAAGATAAAAAACTAAAATAATACTAAAACATTAATAAAAAGTTTAGAGAACTATTTGATGTATTTCTAACTAATAATTAATTAATATTGTTTATTATTAATGTTGGGACCGCTCTCGCAATTCGATCGGAACAATAGCCTCACGAGCTAACGAACTATATCAACTCACTCGACTACTATTAAGCCTCAATCAACACACTCATAATTAATCATAGTAGCCACATGTGATGTCAAGTACAACATAATAGAAGCAACATACATCAACTTATACAACAAAAGTGATAGTTGTACTCTTCAATTACAACGAAAGTCTACCTAGACTATATTGCCCATGCTCAATCACTATTCCCCCTTATCTTCCTTGAAAGGACCAATAAAATATAATAGAAAATAGTGAGCTCAAATAAAACTATAGAACTCAATGAGTACTAGCATGATTTATCAAATAATGCAAGTATTATGAAAACATATGAATGCATGAACAATGCTTAATACATATGTGTCAATTCTCATCAGATAATAATAAACATGTCATAATCATCCATTGATAAATCACATAAGTCTAACCTCAACACTCTAATGAGCCATATGGTCAAATACTAGGAACTTATGTTTGTTTGCTATTGTTCACAATTAATGTTATCATGGCAACACGCAAGCTCACCAAATAACACTCTTGAATCTAAGCAAGCCTTGAAAATCAAAGTTACAGTAAATCTCGATAAATCATGCATCTTATGCCAATAAAGCTAAATATTACGAGTGACAAATTGTGACATGGCACGATGACCCAGCCCAAACATGACATGCATTTAACAATTTTGAATTTACTATAAATGAGTTTGAGTCAAAATAAGTTAAATAAGATTAAACGTGACTAAAATTTGGATCATAAACAAGTTAATATGCTAAACCTTAAAATAACTTATTTAATATGATTATTGATAAGTTAAGAGACAAATTATAAATTAGTTAATTTAAATTTAATGTTCTTATTAATATCTTGGTGATATAATTTCTTTTTTAATATTTTTAAAAATATTTTTTAGTTTAATTTATTTTAAAAATATTACTTATTTTTGTATTTTTATTAATTTTTTGTAAAAAAAAGAATCTTAAAAATAAGTTGTAAAAAGTTAAATAAGTTATATATAGGTACGTAATTATAACATAATTAATACAAAGGTTGGGTTTAAGTTTACAAATATGACACAATTAATAAATAAGTCGAGTTTGAGTTTGCAATATACGATAACATGAATTGCTACCCCTACCGTAAAACCTTGATCACACAATTGTGTCAATCACATGAGTTCATTTACACTTGGCTCATACTTAGTTTACAATATAATTTTGAGTCAATAACTTGGTCAACTCTTTTATTATTCAGTTCTTTTTTAGTCAAAGCATGTATCATACAATTTAGGTGGTTTTCTTATTCATGATCAAGTCTGATGAATCCAAGATTTCACAAAATACTCTTTGATTACAATATAAGTACCATATACACAGTACTCACTGCTTATGGGTCAACTTGCGGATTCTCTTGAGATTTCATTGTACATCTAATGGATCTCAAATTTGGTGGAGTGTTTTCTCACCCACTCTAGTATTTTTGAAAAGTTTTACAAATTTTTTTAAGACTCACAATTCTATGTTTCATTCAACCAAAGTCGTTCCTATTCTATCCCTACACAGATGCCTATGCTATGTCCTTTTTTTCCCATTTTGCGACAGCTAATCCATATATTGGATTGCAACCAATTTTTTTTGTTTGAAACTAGACTTCCCAAGCATTCCTCAAAAAATTTAGTTTGCATTTTTTTAAGGTCATTTGGTAAGATTTCTAACCCAGCCTTCAAAATACTATGACTATTATTAGTTACAGAGAAAATCACCTATTTATAGTTTTGATTATCTTACTTCTCTATATCCAATTGGATAGATTTTTGGATAGTGAGAACTTGGATATCTTAGGGTTATTCTCACCAAATTTCAAGTCCAAATGAATATCATGATACTATTTTTCAATTTTTCAAAGTTTTAGAAAATAGTGTTATGTGACAGTCCTGTGTATCATAACAACTTTGTTGGTTGTTTGTGAACAATCCACTCAACCAAATTCTAAGAAATTTGTAGGGTTTTTCATCATACTCAAGCCTAGTCTTAGTCCAAATTTCAAAAATTTTGGACTTGGGTATATGTCTTTTCCAGCCTCAACTTTAGGCTCATATTCGTGCATAATAACTAAAAATTATAAGTGTTGATCATGGTTTTTGACTACAACATAATCTCTACCATGTTAGCCATCTAATTTCTCAAGATTTGGGCATGAACACAATCAAGTACTCATCATTTTTAGTCCATTACACATTTACCTCAGGTTCATAATCATTTCACCATTGAAATGACACATTCAACTGAAAAAAATCATACTATACCTTTCCAGATTACCTTTTTCATCTAGAATTTTTTACTAGCAAGGCTTCTCCTCAACTCTTGATTCTCAACTATGTTATAGAGCTCGCTTGTAATACCTCGATTTTCAAATCATTCACAATTGATACATTTGTCTCACAATTATAAATGTATATGCATTCATACCCACTTTTGTCACACTTTACTCTTCAAGAACTGAGATATTATTATTTCACATATCGTTGATCTCCTAGTCACACCAGGCTTCTTTTCATAACACAACAAAGTGTTCAAATAAACTAATTCAGGAAATACATAATAAAAACCTTGAGATAATATATTAACTAAAAAGACATTAATTTAATATCAAAAATGACAACTAAGCTGTGAGCCCCATGGCCAAGTTTCAAAGACAAAATAAAAAATACCGATGTAATCAATGACATTGACACTCTACATCTACATGTCTAAACTATAATTATAAATAAAAGGCATGACTTGAAAGACACTATTAATAAGGTTGACTACTACTACTAAGAAATAACTAGTCTTGTTTGCTAGCACGGGCTTCATTACTGAAAACCTGAAAAATTGGAAGTGGGGTGAGCTTAAGACCCCATTGGATCATGTATAATACATCTTAATCATTATTAAAGCCAAAATACAGAACATGCGCATACTTATCAAACATTAGGTGATTTAAAAAAGTTAATTGTTTTGGGTTGATGTTAAGATTGAAAGGACTATCCTCGATATTCCCCTATTAGTCTAGGATATCATCTAGAGGTAACGTCTTAGGGTCAGTTACCTATTTAGGACCCAATCTTGGAAATGAGGTAACCTACAACTCTCAATTCCATCTCATTACTATCATCGACCATGATAGTAGTGTCAACAAATCAATCAGGGTTGGGGACACCCATGATGATACCAAACGACTACTCATCGCCCCGGTCCATGGTTAAAATTCTTAATCATCTTTGTTAAGTGAGATAACACATTTTCAATATCTAACATGCTCAATATCCTCACAATTCAAAGGTATAAATAAATGAAATATTTTGAAGGCAAGTAATCATGCATAAGAATGAAACTTGTCACATGCAAAGACAACAACTAGTAACTCGTTTTCAATAGTAGTGTAGTTCTTTTGTGCATCATCTACTATCTTGCTTGCATAGTATATAGCTCTAAACGTCTTGTCAAGTCTTTGTCCCAACACAACACCAACAACATAATCACTGACATCACACATTATTTCAAAAGGTTCTCCCCAAACTGGTATAAACATAATAGGAGTCGATATTAGTGTCTTCTTTAATGTGTTGAAAGCTTCAAAACATTCAACTGTGAAGTTGAACTCAACGTCCTTCTCTCGTAAACTGCATAAGGGTCGAGTGATTTAAGAGAAGTTTTTGATAAAGCAGCGATATAAACTCGTATGCCTCAAGAAACTGCGCACTTCTCGAACAGATGTAGGTGGTGTCAAGTTCTCAATCACCTAGATCTTTGCTCGATCCAATTCAAGTCTATCTATCGATACTTTACGGTCCAAGACAATGCCCTCTCAAACCATGAAATGACCTTTTCCCAATTAAGTACCAAGTTCTTCTCCTCACAGCAAGAGAGAACTTTCTCCAAATAAAACAGACAGCCATCAAAAATGGCACCAAACACAAAAAAGTCATCCATAAATACCTCCATGATATCCTCTATCATATCTACAAAGATTGCCATCATACATCTCTAAAAAGTGGCTAGTGCATTGCAAAGACCAAACGACATCCTACGGAATGCATAAGTCCCATATGGGCAAGTAAAGGTGGTCTTTTCTTGATCTTCTGGTGCAATGACAATCTGGTTGTACCCTGAGTACCCCTTCCAAGAAGTAGTAGAAGTCATACCCAGCAATCCAGTCTAGCATTTGATCCACAATTGGCAAAGGGAAATGATCTTTTTGGGCTGCCTTGTTTAGTTTTCTATAATCAATGCATACACGCCAGTGACGCCACCCCGCAGTTGTTTTTGAAGCAATTGTCTCCCCTTTTTCATTATTAATCACAATGATTCTTCCCTTCTTCAGCACCACATGAATAGGACTAACCTACTATAAATCTGAAATAACATAGATGATGCCTGCCTTCAGCCACTTCATCACCACTTCCTTCATTATTGGGCCAAGCCTTCGCTGATGTTCTACTGTAGGCTTATGAGAGTCTTCCATTAAGATCTTGTGCATACAAATGGCTAAACTTATACCCCAGATATCTTCAATTGTCCATCCAATAGCAGACTTATGGTCTCTAAGCACTCGTAACAATTTTTCTTCTTGGATGGAGGTTAATGAAGAAGAAATGATAATTGGTATGGATAGTGCTCCACCCAAATAGGTATATTTTAGATGCTTAGGAAGAGGTTTTAGTTCATCTACCACTTCAACAATGCAAGAATTGATAACTTCTATTCTCTTGCATTCATGCAGATCACTGGGGTAGTTCATAGCCTTGTAGGGGTTGAAAACCACTTTTTCCTCATTCATTCTCGAAGTGAACTCACCCTTGTGCACATCTATTAGTGAATGACCTGTAGCCAGGAATGGTTTCCCAAGGATAAGCGGAATCTCACCATATTCTTCCATGTCCAAAACCACGAAGTCAACAGGAAAAATGAATTTATCTAGCTTCACTAAGTCATCTTCAATTATGTCTTGTGGATATGTCAGAGATCTGTCTACAAGCTAAAGAGTAATTGTGGTTGGTTTAATCTCTGACATGCCCAACCTCTTGCACACTGACATGGGCATAAGATTTATGCTTGCCTCCAAATCACAGAGTGCCTTCTCAAAGACTTTAAACCCAATGTTATAGGGTATGGTGAAGCTTCCTTGATCTTTTAAATTATGAGGAAGTTTTCTCTAAAGGATTGCACTGCATTCTTTGGTTAGCTTCATAGTTTTGAAGTCTTCTAGCTTTCTCTTCTTGGACACGATCTCCTTCATAAATTTTGCATAGTTGGGCATTTGTTGTAGTGCTTCTACATAGGGAATGTTGATATGGTTTTTCTTCGACATTTCCAAAAACTTGGCAAATTGATCATCCAACCTCTTCTTCTGAAACCTTTAGGGAAATGGCAATGGTGGAGGTTCAAAAACTTTGCCTTCCTGAATAGTTATCTCCTTAAGTTTCCCTTGTGATTTTTGTAGCACCTCAGCTTGTACAACTGGTGGACTTACAGCTTCCTTTTCAGAACTGTCAATATCTTCAGCTTCAGTAGATGGATCGATTGGATAAGGTGGACTTGCTGCCTCTTTCCCACTTCTTGTCATCACTGCTTTGCAACTATCCTTTGGATTTACTTGAATGTTACTTGGGACGTTGCTAATTTGATACTATCTGTGCCAACTGTCCCACTCGAGTTTCTAAACTCTTAACTGTGGTATTCATGTTTCTAATTTGAATCTCAATGCTAGAGACTCTACTATCATTCTTGTCTACTCTCCCTGTTAGCTCCTTGAAGAACCTTAAGCGCACGTTCCTCATTTCATCAAGTTTGTCTTCTAAGAAAGGCTTCTTATCTTGTAAGGGTTGTTGTGGCACAAATCCTGTTGGAAGTTGTTGAGCATTTCTACTATTTCTGTAAGAGAAGTTCTCATAATTTCTAACTCCCAAATGAAAGTATTTCAAAACATTGTATCCCCCAAATGGACCTTGGTACCCACTAAATCTGTTCATGGTGTTCAGTTACTCAATAGAAGCTTGTCCTGTATAAGATGTTCTGTTGGCTTCCGCAATTAACTGAACTTGCTGATTTTGCTGATTCTAATAATGCCCACTACTGCTTTTTTCTTCAACTAGGTTCAATCTATGAGTCATGGCTACAAGTTGAGCATGTAGAACACTTATATCATCAACCTCATGAAGTCCCACCCTCTTTATTGTTCCTCTTTCTATGTCATGGCCATATGCATTCCCTGCGATGTCTTCAATGAGTTGGGTGGCCTTAGTAGTGGACTTTCCCATCAACGAACTTCTGGCTACAGAATCAACCAAGGCTCTAGTAGGTGGAGTGAGTCCACTATAGAACGTCTAAATTTGAACCCAAGGGAGATATCTGTGTTGTGGGCATTGCCTCAATAAGTCCTAGAACCTTTCCAAGCTTTATACAGAGATTCGAAGTTGGATTACTTGAAAGAACAGATTTTACCCCGTAATTGATGTACCTTAGCGGGTGTGGAATATTTCTAGAAGAATAACAATAATCGCTAAATTAGTAGACCTAAAAATACTAAATAGCTAAAAACTAACATGTGCCAAGTGTGTGAACCAGAAGTTGAATAAGAAAGTGTTGGTAACCCCGCAAGTGTACATGATCGCAATAATAATAATTGGTAGAGACTAGGTATCGTCCTCAGGTAACAAAATTTAGTTAATTATCTCAAATCTCAATCTAATGTTACATTCACTTTATTAAGGCACGTAATATAGTTTGATTTGTTTGTATCTAAATTAGAATTAAAACTATTGAAAGTAATAAAAATTTGTTTCGAAAACTATATAAGAAGACTATCTAGGATAGTAAATTCTTCCGTTCCCACCATCAATTTCTATTCCAATTTATTAAACTTCTATTATTGTAGGTTCTAGCACTTATTATTAAGGCCCTCTCCCAAGGCACTTCAACACCTATCAGTCTTATTCTCTAATACCCTCTTCCGAGGCACACAGTTAATAACCTAATGCCATGTGAACAGTAATCACGTGCAATCACTTAAACAGTTGACAACCTTCCGGTTAATCAACTAATCTAAGTCTATATTATGATATTCTAAACATCAAACCTTTCTCTCGAGTTAGTTTAATAGTTTGAGATTATAATGTTCATGGCCAGTGAACATTAAGCATTAAACACAAACAATATAAAACAATGCATCAAAATCAATTAATTGGAATAATGAATCTGAGGTTCCTACATTAGAAATTTACATCTTAGACTTAGAGATTAACTAGCTTGACATTTTATTGAGTTCAAACATCAAAGAGTAATGAATACAAGTAACATACTCAAAACTCAAGCCTTGATCTTTAATCCTTTGTTGTTCTTCTTCTCTGCTGTTTAGCCGTCAAAGTCAACTTATTTTCAAAATTTCGAATGTTTTAAACCATAATCTACTTTCCTATTTATATTAAAACAGTTAAAAACCCTAAATAAAATTAGAAATAAATAAATTAATCGCATTACCGCAGTCAATGACTATGGTCATCCTCGTCCCTAGTTGAAAACACAGATTTCTGACATTCTGCGAACCGCAATCATTGGACAGTAATCAATTTCTTTATAATGTTCAAGTTCTGGTTACCGTGGTCCCTGGACTGATTACAATGGTAACTAGTGTGATGTGGTCTTCTATGTTTTTCTAGCTTTTCTCCAACTACTTCGGTCTTCAGTTCACATAGCACGATAATTGGTCACTTTTCTTTGATTTTCACTTTTCTTTGCCTCTTTGTGTTGTGATTCTCTTTAGGCTTCATTCCAGTCTTGCAAAAATACTAAAAAACCTTTTCCAGACATCATTTTCTCATAGAAATGTTGTAAATAATGCGTAACAATGCTTAATGCAATAAAACATGTAATTCCTATTATGAATGTTCATGCCAATAATCATGCACAAATGTATATAATTTTCTACTATACTTCTATAAAATGCATATAAACAACCCATAATGATTTTAATCTATTATGCAACTAACAGAAAGCAAGGTTAGAACATGGTAATGAGACCCTTGAACGTTTCATATAGATGAGAACAAAAGGATTTGGATGGAGTTGGATTTGAGTAGGACTCTTGAGAAATAAACAATGTCCAACTAATTCTAACTACTGACAGCCACCAAAACCTATCCTAAACATGTATTGATTTTATCTTAAACAAGAGGGGGATGAATTCTAGACGATAATCACACATAGCCCCTAGTTTTGGGAGAGTCCCACACTAGTAGGATTACTAGGAATTTGAGTTAGGATAAGATAAACATACAATCTCCTCAAAACACTCCTAAATCAACTCAATCACTATCATTTTATCCCAAAGCGGCCCGATTACTTTCATACTCCAAGACCCATGTATGCCTTCCCCTTTGTTAACAATTGACAAGTCAATTCCCCTTTGAGATATATATATATATATATATATCTCAAAGTCAACCATTAAGAGCTCACATAAAGGAATAGAAGAAACTCAAGTATGCACTCCAAATCTCATCAATCCTCTTCAAAATTTTAACACCAAATTCCAGCCATTTTCAATTCCTTCTCTTTCAAATCAGTTCAAGATTCCATCCTTCCAAACTCATCCCCAAAGCCAAGGACCTTCTTTGTGTTTCTTTGCAAATTCGAAAGTAAGTGGAAGGAATTGACAGAGGATTTCGAGAGGGTAAAATCTTCCAACTCTTCTTTCTTATTTTTCTACAGATCAATTCATGCTTGAATATTAGGTAGTTAGAAAATCAGTGTTAGATTAGTTTATAACAGGTTCTAGAATTCATTAATCATAGGATATATATATATATATATATATATATGCATGCAATTAGACACAAGAATAGTGATTTAACTCGAATTCATTTAGATTAAAATTAGTTAATCTTATTTAAATTTATTATCATGCTAAAAACCTTAAAATTAACAAAAATCAGTTTAAAGCAATACTTTGATGGAAATACATTTTTGTATGAGAAAAATTAGTGTAATCAAGTGATAGACCAAAGTATTGTGGCAACATCACTATAGGTATGCAATGTTTTTCTAGTATAAAATATTGTTATTTTACATATAATTAGGAATAAATTCTAGAAAATTAATTTCTGGAAATTATGATTAGATTTATCAAAGTGCAATGCAAATTAGAGTGGATAAAGGAAAAAAATTTTTGGACATGTAATCACATAATTAATATATTGTAGGTCTAGTAAATGGGGAAAGAAGCTGTTGAAAACAATCATTGCGAAAATTAGTAGAAAATCTCAAAAATTCCAGAAAATTAACTTTCTGGAAATTTTTAATAATAATTAGATCAAAATATTGATATTTACAAAATTAGTTTAAGAAAATAAAAATCTTACATTAAGGCATAGTACTTACTCTAAATAAGGTAGAAAATAGTATAATGTATATAATTGTGAAAAAAATCAACAAAAACATTAAATCGGAAAAATCCCAGAAAATATAGTTGCTGGAAACTCTATAAAAAAAAAAATCAGTGAAAAATAAATTAATAAGTTATATTAATATACTATAACCTATTGGGTTGAAAAATGAAGCTATTACTACATTAAGATATGAAATTGACAAAATAAGTGAAATTTTATGTAAAAACAGAAAAATAAAATATTTTAGAAAGAAAAACTAGAATTTTAACTTGCTGAAAAATAGAATGAAATAAATATGAAATAATAGACTTTTTATTAAAAATATTAGTACACATGGGAAATAGGTTGTAGGTGTGAATGCTAGTCATTAGATCCAAGATTCATGCAAAATAGGCATGATATTTGTACTTAAAATTATAAGAATAAAATTAATTATAATAAGTTCAATTAAAAATCAGTCATAATAATTCTCAGGAAGGAAAAATAATATTGATTAGGTGTACAGTGGAAATTAGGGCAACTGCAACAATACAAAAAGAATAATGCACTAAAAATGATGATAGTGCCCTACTAAAAAAAATATAATAAATTATAAAAATAAAAAAATAAGGTTTAACATATTTAAGTCACATTAGATTTCTAAAGAAATTATCTTTATTTGTTTTAGGTCATTATCTCTGGTAAATCCAAAGATAGTGTAGATCTCAAGGTTTTTGGAACTTTAAAATAAGTGGATGTGATTCCAAAATTTTAATTATTATTTTGATTTAAATAAAGTGTGCATGTATGGTTGATAGCTAGGGTTATGATATGAATGAATGTTATTGTACGGCTCAGTTTGTTTGATGAATGATTGATATTATGTGGAGTACCTATATCTATGCGAGTAATTGTTTGATGACTTTCATATTAATAATGTATTCGTGTATCTTTTGATTTGTTTATTTGATTATGATTGCCATGATTATGATACTCCATTAAAGAAAGTATAATTAAGATTTTAACCACGTACTAGCACATTGACATACCATTACCAAGGGATGTTATCGTGATGTTCCAACCCTGACTTGACCTAGCTGGTTATTTGATTGATCGTTTAATGGATTATTTTGAGATGGAACCGAGAGTTTGGATTGATCCCACTTTCTTGATTAATAAGATGAGTTTGAATTTCCTAATTAGACCTCATTTCCCAGATGTATAACACTATGGAGGAGTCCTTTTGATCATAACGTCAACTATTAAACAATATGTTGTTTGAATCACCTAATCAATGAAAGTGTTTAGCATGTGTGCTTTATTTGATTGAAATTATGTTTTAAATATTGGGATGATCCACTGGGCTCTTTGTCAGGACCCCTTCCCTAGTCCGAAGGGCGACCCGACCAGCACGGTGGCTCAACGAACTCACTCATCGAGTCGAGTCCACCCAATCACCGTTAAGCCTTACCGAATCTCAACACTGACACACATTAGAGTAATTCAATGATCCATTGATTTAAAGTGCGAGAGTAAACAAAACATTACATATCATCATGTTTTCAAAAGTACACCGTTTGACATTAGTTACAACCATATAAAATAACTTACCTCTAAATAGAAACAAAAAAAAAGAAATAGAGGACCAGCAAGGGAGCTAGGCTATCACCACGTCTTTCCCTCTATCAGCTGCTGAAGAACCTGAAAGATTAGTGAGTAGTGAGCCTAATATGCAACGTGGCTTAGTGAATAGTAAAACCAGCATGTCACCTATAACTAGCATTCTAAAATGGTGCATGTATGCATGAATAATGACTATAGAAACATGATATGTAGTAAAACAGTTATAAACAGTGCAACAATTGAAGAAAAGTAGTTTAAATACATGCAACTCAAAACTATATCCAGACTAGGGTTTAAATCACCAATACAACCCTATGGTCATCGCTCGAGTGGGTCATGAGTCAGGCGTACTAGCCACTCAAGCGGGTCAAGGGTTAGGCGCATTCATCGAATGCCCTAACCCTGTGCTCGGTCTTCAAGTGTCGTACTCGAGTAGGTCTGAGGCTAGACGCACTGATCATATGCTCTAACCCCATCGTTCAGTCCTCGAGTCTAATCCAAATATATCGTGTACCTTGACCCTGCGCACGGACCTCAAGCCTATAGTCTCACTATTGGTGCACAACTACATATATTTCAAATCAATCATTTTCTATGCAAGGAATACAGTTAAGATAACAACTGAATTAAACTACTCACCTCGTGTCCCGCGCACCGATGTCCCCTCGACACTCGGACCAATCCCCCGATCTACGCTCAAATCTACGTTATGTTAGACCCAATTTCAGTTCCTCATGAAACACTATTTAATTCGGTTCTACTATTCCTAATCAATCTTAGTCAATTCAAATTCGAATTGGTCAAAGTTGGTCAATCGGTCAAACTCGGTCAACTAGGTCAAACTTGGTCTACCTAGTCAAAATTGTTCAACAGTGGTCAATTTGGTCAAAATCAAGTCAATTGGGCCAAAATTTTGAATTTTTAACACTTAGTCAATTCTAAGCCTTTTAGTTTTAATTTGCACAACAAATTTGTCAATTTTTTTACGGTTAATCCAACCGTTGGATTTATGCGAAACTTCTCAGATTTGATTCAGACCCTTCAAATATTCACCAGAATTTTACTTTCCTATTTTTAGACTTCATTTGACATGTATTCCAACTAAAATAACAGGAACCTCCAATTATGGATTTTCCTTTCTATCTATAGAGTAGAGTTTCTGAATTTCTTATGATCAATCCGACCATTGGATTTGTCTGAAAATTTCAAGATTTGATCTATATCATTCGAATGTTTCCCAAAATTTTGGTTCAATTTTTCTGAACTCATTTACTATGGTTTTTGACTGGAATCATAGAGATGCTCAAATCTGGTCCTATTTGTTCTAACTGCGCAGCAAGACTCACAATTTTTCTGCTATCGATCCGTATATCGGATTTGTGCGATATTTTCCAGTTATGATCTAAACTTCCTAAGGTGTCTCCAAACGTTTATTTCATGAATATTGGATCCTGTTTAGTATGTTTTCCAAGGGTGATATCAAGAATTTTGATTTTCTGGATTGCATATGATAGACAGTCAAAAGGCAACTTATTTAACCCCCTTATCTTATCTATTTGAGACAAAATTTTTACACAACATTCCTAGTCTTTTCATGAACGTGTCCTCTAAATTTCAGGAAAATCAGACATCTCTAGTTATTTAAAAAAAAATACTAACATTGAGCATGAAATCACAGTATTATAGAAGATTTTTCAAAAATTTCTAAGTATCAAACCGTGCATGTCAAGTAGCTCAGTTCATCCTCGTTTTCGACATGCTTCAAATGGTCATTTGCTATTCCTCATAAAAGAAAGTTAAAATAGACGTCTCAAGTTTTAAAATGAGGTATTGTACCTTTGGATCGGACTTTGGACGAATGAGAAAACGGCCTTGCAAGATCAGATATCCACACCTTTTTCCTGCTGCTGCTATCAACTATGTTGAACAGCCCTGTTTCGTGGTCGTTTCTGCTCCTAACAGTCGGTGATTTCGACTAGTGGGTTGTACAAACGTGAAGAGGGCACCGAGATCTTTGCAAAGACCCTTAGATCGTTCAAAACGTAGTTTGGATGAGGGAGGTACGAAAGTTTGAAGGTTGCTTGCTCAAGTTGGAACTTTTTTGCATCTAAGGTATGCAATGGTGTTTTGATGATCTTTGCAACCAACCTTAGCATCAAATCGGGCTGATATCTTTTTGGTTCTTGGCTTAATGCACTAGAAAACGTGGATTTTGTTGGTGGTTGGTTCCCTAGTCAAGATTCAGCTCAAAAATCCAGATCTTTTGGTTAGTTCTCTGCAGATTTTTCAGGTATTTGTTGTTGCTGGAAATGAAGAGAGAATAAAGAGATGAATAGTACCCTGTATGGGCTTGGAGATGAATAGTACCCCGTATGGGCTTGGGCACATGGGCCGGCCCATCTAAATGAGCCACTTCTCCATTTCCATTTTTTTCTCTCATTTCCCTTCCTTATTTATTTTTCTTTCCTTGTATATACATATATACATACATACATACATACATACATACATGCATATATATATGTTCATTTAACATTTTTTTTTCTTTCATTATTCATTTGTCCATCATTTTTCCTCCAAAATTATGTACATTTCTGGATATCCTCAACATTTTAATTTATACATTTATTTTCCCAAAAATCATATAATTTACCCAAATTTGTTATTTTTTTCTTAAAAATAAAAAAATTGTCTAAAATTTCATTATTCATTTCTAAAATTCATATAATTAACCTGAAATTGTATTTTATCGATAAATTAACATATTTTCATGCCAAAAACTATATTTCTCTATTAATCCTATTTTTTCTAATTAAATAGGTAAAACTTGAGAAAATTCATGTATTTTCATTTAAAATTCTAAAAAAATACACAAAAATATATATTAAAAAATAAGGGTCGTTACAGTCTCCCCCTCTTATAGAAAATTTCGTCCTCGAAATTTACAATGATGAATATAATAGAAGTCAAGGGGTAACCCTCATCAACTCAGGATAATGTTGGATCATGAAATCTTCACTCTCCCACGTATCCTGCTCAACACCGTGGAATTGCCAAGGCACTTGGACCATCGGTATCTCTTTGTTGCTCAACTTTCTCACAGCTCGATCGATGATAGCTGTAGGCATCTCATCGTATGTACAGTACTCTCGCAACTCAATATGCCCCCAATCAATAATATGCGAGGGATCGGGGTGATATTTCCTCAACATAGAGACGTGAAATACGTTATGCACACCTGATAGCTATGGCAGTTGTGCTAGCCGATAAGCAACGGGGCCTATCCTCTCAAAGATCTCAAAAGGCCCAATATACCTCGGTGCGAGCTTCCCTGAAATCCCGAAACATGTTTGCCCCTTTCGAGGCGAAATACGGAGAAGGACATGGTCACCACCTCAAACTCAAGGACCCTTTTTTGGTTATCAGCATAACTCTTTTGTCGGTCCTGAGCAGCCTTCACATTTTGTCTGATCCTCTGTATCTTCTCATTCTGCTCCTATATGAAGGCGGGGCCCAAGACTGCTCTATCACCTGTCTCAGCCCAACAAGCAGGGGATCTACACAGTGTACCATACAACGCCTCAAATGGTGCCATCCCAATGCTCGACTGGTAGCTGTTATTGTAAGCAAACTCGCACAGGGCCAATTGATCCTCCCAGCTACCACCAAAATCTATGACACAGGAGCGCAACATATCCTCCAAAATTAGGATCACTCGCTCAGATTGGCCATCAGTCTGTGGATGGAATGTTGTGCTAAGGTTCACCTTTGTCCCCAACTGAGTCTGCAATGCCTGCCAAAATCGGGAAGTGAACTTGGCATCTCTATCAGGCACAATGGACAAGGGAACCCCATGTAGCCTCATAATCTCTCTAATGTAAAGGTGGTTTAACCGTTCCACTGAATCCTTAGTACTCATAGCAAGAAAGTAGGCTGACTTCGTCAAATGATCCACAAATACCCAAACTGCGTCATGTCTCCTCTGTGTACGGGGCAGTCCTGTAATGAAGTCCATGGTTATGTGTTCCCACTTTCACTCCGATATAGATAAGGGTTGTAAGGGTCCATCAGGTTTCTGGTGCTCAGCTTTAACCTGCTGGCACGTATCACATCACTGGATGAAGACTGCTATGTCCTGCTTCATCCCGGGCCACCAATATGTGCATTTAGCATCTTGGTACATCTTATTGGCACCCGGATGAACAACGTATCTCGAACGGTGTAGCTCCTCGAGCACACATCTCAGGCCAGTATCATTTGGTACCCATAGTCGTCCCCTGAATCTCAGTGCACCTTGTGAATCAAGTGACCACTCCCCATGAGAAGCGTCATCTGCCCAACCCCTGAACATATCATACGCCGCATCACAAGGCTATCCCTCCGTAATCTCCTGAACCTGAACTGGCTAGGTTGAAATCTGTGCACTGATTCTGGTCTCAGAGGATGACTCGCGAATACTCATAACTGTGGCAAAGTTAATCATCCTCCACTCATGCGACATGTGTCAAGCCATGCAGGTAGTCTCAACCTGTTTTCAACTCAAAGCATCAGCCACTACGTTAGCGTTCCCCGGATGTTACTAGATAGTAAAGTCATAGTCCTTCAATAGCTCCATCCATCGCCTCTGTCTCATGTTCAGATCCTTCTGTGAAAACAGATATCTAAGGCTCTTGTGATCCGAATAGAGTGTAAAATGCTCTCCATGGAGGTAATGTCGCCATATCTTCAGTGCGAACACTACTGCTGCCAGCTCTAAGTCATATACGGGATAGTTCCTCTCATGAATTTTCAATTGTCGTGAGGCAAAAGCGACAACCCCGTCATCTTGCATCAGCTCACAACCAAGGCCTATCTGTGATGCATCAGTGTATATAGTCAGCTCTCGGCCGGGCTCTGACAACACTAGGAGTGGAGCAGATGTCAATCTCTGTTTAAGGTCTAAGAAGGCATTCTCACACCCATCATCCCATGTAAATGGAGTATACTTCTTGGTTAGCTTTGTCATCGGAGCGGCAATCTTCGAGAAGTTCTTGATGAAGCGACGATAATAGCCTACTAAACCCAAAAAGCTGCGGATCTCAGTCATCGCGGTAGGTTTCGGCCAGCTGATAATTGCCTCAACCTTAGCCAGGTCAACAAAAATACCCTCAGATCTAACCACATGACCCAAAAATCGGACCTCTGACAACCAAAACTCGCACTTTCTAAACTTGGCATACAACCTATGCTCCCTTAAAGTCTGTAATGCGATCCTCAGGTGCTCGGCATGCTCCTCTCGAGACCTCGAATAAATCAAAATATCATCAATGAAGATAATCACAAAAGCATCAAGGTATGGCCGAAACACTCTCTGCATGAGGTCCATAAACATAGCAGGGGCATTCGTCACGCCGAACGACATGACTAAGAACTCGTAGTGCCTATATCGAGTGCGGAATGCTGTCTTCTGCACATCCTCTTCCCTGACCCTTAGCTGATGGTACCCTGATATGAAATCAATCTTTTAAAACACCTTGGCACCCCTAAGCTGATCAAACAAGTCGTCGATACGTGGAAGAGGATACTTATTCTTGATCGTCACCTTGTTCAACTGTCTATAGTCGATACATAAGCGGAGGCTCTCATCCTTCTTCTTTACAAACAATACTGGAGCGCCCCAAGGTGAAACACTAGGGGTAATAAAACCTTTACCCAATAACTCCTCTAGCTGAACCTGCAACTCCTGTAACTCCTTCGGTGCCATGCAGTAAGGAGGAATCAACACCTGACGTGTCCCTGGAATGACCTTGATGATGAAATCAATCTCCCGCTTAGGGGCAAGCCGAGTAGATACTCGGGCACGTCTGGAAAATCTCTGGCGACTGGAATCTCATCAATACTCGACCGTGAAGGTCCTTCATCTATGGTGGTCAAACCGACTAGAATGTCCATGTCATGCTGTGTAACCAATCTGCCATGGGTGCTCTGCCTATCAAAGGCTCTAACTTGAAAGACAACAATGGATCACCCCGAGATCTGGAATACGACCCTCTTAGCGAAGCAGTCGACATGTGCGTGGTATGCAGCCAGCCAATCCATCTGGAGTATGGCATCAAACTTGAGAAACTCCAACACTCGGAGGTCTACAATAGTCTCAAAGTCTCCCAATCTAAGTACGCACCCCTCACAGATCATGTTGGGGTAGATGCGCTCCCTAGCAGTAGTACTCAATATCAAATAATTGAGAGACCTAACTAGTCTAAGCCCTAATCTATCCACAACAGATAAAGATAGGGTAAAACTAGCATCAATCAACACATATATAAATGAATCATGAAGTGAAATAGTACCTTCCACCAAGGTCCTCGTCGAGTTAGGGTCAGGTTGTGTGACAGCCTATGCTCTGTCTCTGAAGGCGGGAGTGAAAGAACTGGGACCTACCATAAGAGTCGGGCACTCAGCCTTCTTGTGTCCAACCTTTCCACACTGGAAACATGTAAGGGGTAGCCTCTGTCCCCCGTGGTAGCCCTGACTCTGCCCACGGCCTCGACCTCAGTTTCTACCTCGGCCCCCATAAAATATACTCAGTTGCTCTGCCGGTGGCTATGACTGAACAGGAGTGGCCGCAAGTGCAATAACTGTCGTAGCGGCCTGTCCAAGAGCGGTGCTCTCTGAAAACTTCCTCTTCTTGTGCCTCTGGTAACGACCATGACCCCTAAATCCTCCAGATCAACCTCTCTATGGTAGCTGAGTCTGTGACTGTGTCTGCTGAGTGCTACTCAGTACAATGGAGATCTTATGACGCACATCCAACCCGTCCATCTCATACCGCTCAACCTCCCTCTGAATCTCCTCTAAGGTCTGGGCCCTCGACGTGGTAGTCGCCTGTCTGATGGCTTCGCTCAACCCTCATCGATAAAATCCAGCCCTCTCTCTCTCTCGGTTCAAATACTATCCAGGATCCATACGCCTCCAACTGTAGGAACCGATGGGTATATTCTCTCACTGTCATAGTCTCCTAGCGTAAGCTCAGAAACTCTATCTTCTTACGTTCCCGCTCAGCCTCCGGAATGTAAGCCCCCAGAAAAAGATCTCTAAATCTAGCCCAAGATGTCATCTGGCCCTCTATGCGCCTGGTAGACCGTCACCACTTGGCAGCTTCACCCTCCATCATATGTGCTAAGAATAAGACTTGATCTGTCTCTGATAATCACAGGGTCTCAGCGTTCTTCTCCATATTCAGCAGCCAATGCTCTGCTGCCTTCATGCTGATACCGCCCATGAACGTCGCAGGGCATAAGTCCATGAAGCTCTTGAGGAGTCGAGTGTGAGCTCTCTCATCTCCCTACCTATCCTAGGTAGGGGCAACTGGTGCCACTATTGCCTGAACTGGTGGTTCTGGAGCTGGTGGTGCCAGTAGAGTAGGTAATGGCGGCACTATAGTGGGAACGACCGTCGCCACGGGTGCAGTAGGGACAGAAGGTTCTGTCAACATGGATGGCTCATCCCCTCTGCCTCTTAGCCTCCAACCCGTCAAGTCTCTCCCTCAGTAAGGCCGTCTGATCCTGCATAGCCTTGTTAGAGGCCTTAATCACAGCGTCAAGCCTCTATATAAGGTCCGTCTCACGTTGAACCAGAGGTGGTGGTGGTGGAAGTGTCGGTTCCCTCGGCTCGATCGGTGGTCTGCCTCTCCTGGCTCCACCCTTCTTTGGCGGCATCTTTTATCTGCATTTGAATTAAATTGTTGGTTATTCATCTATTCGAAATAGACCTGACTCTAAACACTTAGTACTATCGTACATTATGTTCAAAATACATTTTATGGTTGATATTTTCCCTTTTTTCCCTTAAGTTTGGGGTTTTGTTTACTTTCGCATTCACTCTGATGTCGCCTAGGTGTTAGTTGCATAGCAAACTCACATTATAATAGGTTAATTGTTGCATTTTAGAGGAAATAAAGGAGAGTATAAGTTGAAATTGCATAAATTAGTTATAATTGCATGTAGTTAGAGATTTGCATTGCTTAATAACTTTTAAACCTTGTTTTGATGAATTTTGTTAATTTTTTATGAGAAATGATGTCTGGGAAAGAATTTAAGTGTTTTGCAGGATTTAATTTGAAGCAGGGAGCAAAAAGGAAGTGATTTGAGAAGGAAATTCATGAAAGAATACCAGAAGACCGCGGTCCATCAACTGAAGACCGCAATTGCAAAAGACAAGACAGAGATGTACACACCGCTCTG